>JAQFZC010000332.1:0-57277 GCA_034695205.1 Dicyrtoma fusca | reverse complement strand
GGGGCTCAAATAATCGCCGGGTTTGAGACTCAAAGTTTGGATAATCGCCGCGGCGATTATTCGGTCAATTACGGTATGTATGTTATTTTCAGAACAGTAGAGAGGTACAGTATAACTTTTCAATCTGGTGTTAGTCTGCACATTTTTAATTGTTGAAAATTATGCAGTTTATCCATTTGCATTTTTTATTTTTGAGAGGCTCATGCGGGTCCCTACAATGAATACCTTATTTGTATTATAAATTCCCATTTGTGACATTTCAGGAACTAAGCGAAATTCACACCGGATTTCTGAGTGATTTAAACCGAGTTTTGACGGCCTCATCAGCAGTAACCTCCTCCACCTCGAGCAGTAGTGGGATGTCCACTGCGGGCTATGCATACGGAACACCCCCCACGAGAAGTTTAGGAGACTGTTTTGTCCACTGGAAGGAAAAGTTTGTCATTTATGGTGATTATTGTGCTAACTTGACGAGAGCACAGAATCTTGTCGAAGAACTTTCTGCCAAGAGTGATGCTTTGAACCAAGAAATTGCTGTAAGATTTTAAGTTTCTGTATGTCGCTTTGTAAGCATGTGGTTCCATACACATTTCTGCGAGGATACGGATGTACGTACGTGCACTTTCTACTCTGAATTTGCATTTCTACACCCTAGTACGGTAGTCTTAGTCTCTTAGTATATGGGTCTATTAGTGCAGACGTACAATTTAATTTAATTTCACAAAGTCCTTTGAGATGTAGATCCTTTGACTTGACTTTGGCTTTGGCAATTCCCCATTTCCTCAACGCATATTACAATACGACATCATCTTCAGATTCAAGAGAGTAAATGTTCACTGCTCAAGTGCCTAAGTAATTGAAGTGTACATGACATATACATAGCTTTGTAGTATACTTACCAATATACACACATTTTATAGGATGTGCATATATGTACTTGTGCTGTAGTTATATTACGATTGTGAAATTGGCATATTGGCAACCTACTGTATATGTAGTGTACATAGGTACATTGCGGATGTAATATGATATGATACGAGTTGAATATTAAATTTCTACAAGGTAAATAATATAAAACTAAAATGCGCTACACACAATATCATATTAATGGGACTTTATTACATTCTTCTTTATTATTATTTCCAGAAATGTGAAAAGGAAGCCAATGGAGGACGATTTAAACTTCGTGATTTACTCTCAGTTCCAATGCAGAGAATCCTTAAGTATCACTTACTACTTCAAAAACTTTTAGATGAAACGTCATGGGTAAGCATTTGAAATCCGCGATCGTGCCTTCCACTTGTATGCGCTCATATATCTCCTAACTCCAAAGTACACGTAAAATGAAATCCATTCAAGGTTACACATGTGTAGCTGTTGAAAGTGTTTGAGTGGTCCGGTTCACGAACCAAAAGGCTCGCTCAGTATCCGGTCCGGGTCCAATATTTTGGAACGGATCAAAACCTGTTGCACGGACCGAAACGGACCAGTGTTTTATGGTACTATCTGGGCTTAACCATGTATAAAAATTTACTTGAATTCCAAACGATGTATATCACTTTAAGAAAAGAACGCTTGAATTTATTTAAAAAATTGATTTAATTCAAATCTGTATTATGTAAAATTTATACTCAGTACGGAAAAAGTCGGAATGTTTTCCGAAATTTCAACTGTTAAATCCGGAAAAAATCACAAAATTTCGAAACATAGTAAAACCGGTATAGTAGATACGTATGTTTGAAACGAAAATTCCGAAAATGCAAAATACTTGATACTTCATCAAATAATTTTTGTTATGGACCACTGGTCCATTGTTCGTTGCTAGTCCCAAAAGGTTGAACCGGAACTGAGCGGACCATTCCGACCACTATTTGAAAGACATGCACAGTTTATCACCATCTCCATTTCCATTTCCACCTCTGCAGCTCTGAGTTCGTCTCATATAGCAAAGTCTCAATTTGAAGTGCAGTTAGTATTATTTTCCCCTTTGTTTTTCTACTTCCAGGAAACCCATGGATATGACGAGTTCAAGTCAATCGAAAAAGCTCGAGATGCCATGTTTGATGTTGCAGATTTTACAAACGAAGTCAAAAGGGATAGCGAGACACTCACTATTATCCGACAAATTGAAGTAAGTGCACGTTCTCTAAACTTATTAGAATTCTTAATTAAATTCCACGTTTTCAATCTCCAAGCATAATGATTGCATGCAATTGATAAGTTGGGATCCTTAGAAAATCCTAAATCGTGCAAAATGACATGGCAGATACTTAATAATAATATTATATGTACGCACCTACCTACTATTTCTTCGATTTATCTATCTGTTGAAATAAGGAGTTTTATATGGACCTTCTATTATTTTTCAGGGAAGTATATACGACTTAAAGATGCCACCCGATATGGAACTAAAGGACTATGGTAGATTACAAAAAGATGGCGAACTTCGGATTCGTAGTCATGACGACAATCGTCTCAAGTCTCGTTACGTATTCGTCTTTGACAAAGTCATGTTGATGTGCAAAACGACAAGGGTACGATAAATCTCTTTACATTATTTTCATTCCATATAATATTTAGTACAATGTAGTAATTATCGATTGCATAATCCCTTGGGAATACATGTATACATACCTACCCATCTTAAAACTTAAAAACAAATGAAATCAAAGAAGTACTTACACACACTCATCCCAGTAGTTCAATTTCCAAGACATTACACGAGAACAGTAATTAATATTATACGTAACAAAAACTTCTACTGCAATATCTTCTATTTAGCCTTTAAATTGAATTCTGTCAAACTTTACCTTTTCTATTTTGCTCAAAAATAATTTTTCATTCCTATGCACAATTTAAACGGCATAACACAACAAGTTTTGCAAAACTAGGAACTATCTGAATAGCTTCTCTTGGTTTTCCCTTCATGCCTAAAAAATATTGCAAATGCTTGGTATTTAAATTTTAAATTATTGAATCATGAAGGATGGGACAAAGTAATAATATAGTCTGTCATAGTATAAGTACCTAGGTAAATACTTACCTAATTACATACACCTGCCTCTTATTTCATTCCTTTCGGATGGTTCTAATTTCAGCGTGGAATACTACTCTCTTTTTTTACTCTAATTTCTCTGTATGCAATTACTGCTGTAGAATCTCCTTATGGTAATACATACATAGTTCATTGTTCGTAGTTGGTACCGTACGAAGCTCTGTCATTTCATTTCATTCTACTGTAGTCAGTAGTCACTTCTATCTATAGAGCCACAGACGTATCTATGCTGATGCCAGCATTAAATCAGTAGGTACATCAGTATTATATTTTTTGTATATTAGAACACGCTCATAGCTTTTTACAATTGCCCTTCTGTGTGACTAACCGCAACAATTATTTGATTAAGAGCTGCCACTGTATCTGTGTACTAAAAACTAAACGCACACAAAGTCAAAGCACAATTAATGTAAGTACAATTAATTCTATTAGCGTACACGCAGCACAAGTCCAGTCATGAGTAATTTCTCCAAAAGCCCGAGCTGACAGTTATCTATTAAGGATTCCTTCCAAGTCAATTAAGAGCAGAATAATTATATAATTAAAAGGGTAATGTGAACTCACAGACAGGCAAGGAACTTTGTGCAGTAGTATGTGCAGATACAGATACATAGTTATGTATAGCTACATAGCCATCGTTATACTAGAGCCACATTAATACTCGTTAATTTCATTTTTAATATATGTAGGTACAAGTGTAGAGTGCCCATTATTTTCATTTTGGTAAGAACTACGGACTCATTACTTAGAGTGACCATCAATTAATAAATGACCCACTCCAACTGCTACATAGTAAATAGATATACGAGTATAAAACCAGTGTAATCATTAGATTTCCGATAGTTACATATATAGTTTAGTTAGGTATTCATTCTAGTACATACATATATACAGTCATATAGGCGGCTAACTGCCTTTGCTATTGAATCGTAAGTGAATCGCATACATATCACAGAGTAGGTATGTAAGTATGCTACGAAGAGTATTGTAGGTCCTTTACATAAGTAAGTAGGTAATATTATTGCTAATTAATGGGGTTAATTGGATGCTGCTAATTAGAAACTTGTGCTTCTGGGTTGAAATGGAAATTTTGTATTTGATTATTTGCATGTCTGCCTGTGCTAACTTGCTACAAAACAAAAAACAAAAAAAAAATACAACGCACAGATGATGGACAAATTATTGCGGGTAATTTTTTAATTCTCCTGTACTCTTAATATGTATCCATGTACCTATGTAGTTTGTAGAATAGAAGTATAGCACCTTTTATAATGTGTATCTCACACAATCTTTAGTACTGTTAGTACAATGCAATGCACTGAGTCGACGGTGAAGGTTTAAACGCACATTTTTATAAATCCCTGTACCTAATTAGAGTTCTAGCTCTCCTGTGGTGTCTGGTGGCGTTTTTTTTTTGTAGTCACGTAACTTTTTCTAATCAATCACCATGTCATAAGAATCCCAACTCCAAAATCGTCACGTGTAAATATTTACATAACACAGATGTAGTGCCTATAACTGCCTATGTATGTAGGATGTATACATTATTCTGAGTGTTTTTTTTTGTAATTCCCTAGCGTTTTACGTCCAGCCATTTTCATTCCCTATTAACTGTGAATTTTTCTTGAATGGAGCCTGGAGCGTGCTTTAAAAAACAAATAAAGTTGAACAACAATTAGTTGTTACGATTTTAAACTAGTATATATTTTACTTCTGTTACAAACTTCTTGGACAGTAATCCGGAAGTAAAAAATATTTTTGTAATCACAAGGCCTACATACGATGCATTAGGCAGACAGATTAGATAAACAAACTTAACTTTGACTTCTTGGAAAGACAGTGCATTTTAAAACTGTCGAACTGGAGGCTGGACAGTGAGATTTTGTTCGAAGAAAACATATGTTTTTATTTTCTTCAGTCGCTTCTCTAATCACAAGAACAATACAAATGTATTTAGGAAGGAAAAACTTACGCTTTTGTCTTGTGACAGCTTACGATATTCATTTACATGACTGATAAGTTCTGGTACATGGATGAATGAAGATGTTCCAATTTCTAATAATGTGATGTGATAATTATAAAATGAAAAAAAGTCCCTAATGTATGACATGGAAATGAATGAATAGGGAGAGCAGTACAGTTACAAACATTCCCTATGTCTCCAAGAGTACCGTGTCGAGGAAGTACCTGCTGGAACCATGAAAAAGACAAGTATTCGGGAGCTCCGATGGAGTTACTGCTGGAATTTAGTTCATCATAAAGAAAAGAATGTCTACACCATGTACGCTCAGACGGAAGAACAAAAAAGGCGTTGGATTAAAGCTATCGAAGATGCACTGTAAGCCTCACCCAATCCTCTCTTCACATATTTTATCTTTCATGTGCATTACTGTAAAAAGTGTAAACAACAATGTCAGAGACGTAAAAGCGTAAAAACGTGTGAGCATACAAAAATGCTACCATAAGAAAAAGCTTACATTTGCATTGCGCGTGTGTATACTACTACTAATTGTAAGCTTGGGAGAAATGTTTTTTATTTTTTTCTTGAAAATGGGCAAAAGTTGGGATTCGGAAATTCGGAAGTCCTGTGATGCCCCTGTCATGCATCTATACCGTTTAATGTTAAAAGGTTTGTTCATGGGCACGTGTGTTTAATTTTTTTTAATGATCAGGATAAACATTCAACCGGAAGAGTCTCGAAGGACGGATCATATACTCGTCATGCACACATTTGAGAAAGGATCCGCTTGTAGTCATTGCGGCAAGTTTATGAAAGGGCTCTTTTTCCAAGGTTACAAATGTGTGAGGTGTGCTGTGCATGCTCATCGGGAGTGCATTTCCCAGCTTCATCGCTGTGGGACAGTTCAGCCGCCAGAATTACCACCGAGACCCCCGCTTCTCCCCATCGTCAATTCAGCAGCAGCAGCACGCGTTCCAGATTCTCCCAGCTCAGTCACCAAGGTTAGATTTAGATTATTATACATACATACCTATACTATACGTATACACAACTGCCTACATGCGGTCAATGGTAAAAGCAGCTTTTTACCTATTATTTCATAAGGTGAACATCGAAATGTTTGCATGAATTTTCTCTTTTATAAACGATGCAAATAAAAAAAAATGTATGATTTTAACTGAACGCATTGACGACTGCGAATTTTGCTGCATATTTTAAATGAAATGTTTTTGCTTTAATATTGCAGAGCCCTACCTCATCAATCGCATCACTCGAAAGACAAGGACGGCCAATAATTACAACTGGAAGGATTTCCTCCAGCCCCGCATCCCCTCCCCTACCACTCAATAACTTAAATTCCCCATGCACATCAAATGGAATGCGTCTGTCCATTGCTCAGCCATCTCATCACTACGTGAATTTGAATCATCTCGAGAATTATCAATGGTATGCGGGAGAAATGGATCGGGATTGTGCCACCAACGTTCTCGATCAGCAGCCCAATGGTACTTTTCTAGTTCGTGTCCGACCTGCACAAGTCGGAACTTCTCCCAGCGATGCCGCTTATGCTCTGTCACTTAAGTAAGACCTCGATTCAATTATTATTCCATAAATGCTCTTGCCAGGCAATGCGTACTGAATTACATGGAATATCAGTAAAACTTTATTAATTCAATATTGCAAATTGCACGCGTACGTCAATTAGCACAATTATTACAATTTCCCTAAAATGATATCACCCAAATTCCAATTAGTTATTTTCCCAATTATTATTTCCTCCGCAGGTGGAATGATCAAGTGAAGCATATGAAAATTCTATTAACTGGCGATGAGAAACTTTATTATTTATCTGAGTCAAGATACTTCAAATCAGTTGTGGAACTGGTGTCCTGGTATGAACAGAATTCGTTGGCGGAAAGTTTCAGCGGGTGAGCCTTTATTAATTCAATTAATTACAAAATTCAAATTAGAGCTTGCAAGTTTTAAAAATTAAGAGCAGCAGAGAGTTAGCTAGAGACGTAATTGTATGTACTTAACTGTGTTGGAAACTTTGTAATTGAGTAATTGCCTAATGGTTATTTATAGATTGGATGCATGCTTGGAAAGGGCATTTGAGAAAGTCAATTACAGTGGTAGTGGATCAACCAACACTTCTGAATCTGTTGGAAGTCACTTCAATTACAACCCAGCAGAGTCTCCGCATCAGTCCCTCCCACTCAGTCGCGTACCTGGAACTCCATCTTAAGTGACTCCCAATTAAAGGGAAAACTACATAATTGCAATCAAATCTTCATTTCAGTCTTTAAACGCAACATTTCAACTAGAATTAAGACAAACTGAATCCAATCCAATCCATGTGCAAAGCATAACGCAACGTACGGCCGAACCAAAATTATATTATAGGAGATAAATATGAAAGCATGCCTAGCAACAGAAGCAACAGATTTTTCTTCCTTCTCTACGTGATCGTCGGTCCCTGATCAGTAGAATTGGAAATGTACTAGAAGTTGCGGTAAATTAAGAAGGAGGAATCCAATTAATCCAAGGGCAAGGGAAACAGGTCTGGAAAATATTATAAATCAACCCAGAAATTAAAGTAAAGTAATCACGAATTAAAACTCAAGAAAGAATCACAGCCAGAATGTGGGAAGTTGTACATATATGCATATAAGCGCATGTATAACTTTTCTACCTTTCAAACAAGTTGCAAAACAAATACACACACACAAATAGGTACCTTTTCGGCGTAGTAGAAATACTAATTAATTACACAGAACAGAAAAAGTCTGAATTCAACGTTTACAATAAAACAAATCATTTTAGAATTTAAATACATGGAAGAGATAGGCATCCGATGTTAAAGTCAGACGTACGTACTACTAATACTAAACTAAATACAACCACAATTACGACATTACAATTTATAATTACTGTGATTTGGGCCTAAGAGATTGTAAAAACACATTTCAATTTCAATCTTATAGTGGATTTAGATACGTCAGCTTTTGTTTTTATATTATATTTTCAATATTCTACTATTAAATTATTATGTAGTACACACATTCAAACAACTTTAAGTCTTACTGGGCATTTTCCATGCAGGATTAAAGTATGAATTACCGGCATAAAATAGGTCGTCTGTGGGTAATTGTAATTACTTAACATTTTTATTCTTCTAGGTATCCGACTTCGTTGTGACCAGTTGAAATTCCTTTTACAGGCACACTTGGTGTGAGAAACTGACGTAATTATACACAGCTAACTCTAGTTATGACTTTTAAAGTATCAATACAACAATAATTTCCTCAGTTTTTCTATTTTTATCTGAATATTTGATAGCTTAAGTATATAATTAATTACATACATACACATAAGATACATAGAGAAGATGATTCAATTCAACAAATCCGATTCCGATTGCGTTGATCTATTTTTATTATTTCTAAATCGTCATTGATTCATCAACAATATAAACTCGATTGTTGTGTCGCTGTAGAAGAATTTAACTTGTAGTTAGTAACCTAAATTGTAGTGTTAAATTTACAGATTTACATGTATTCATATTAGTTATATTAATTTAAAAGGATTTCCTTATTTTTTATATCGCTGTTCACAAATCTAATATCAATAATATGTTATTATAAACTAATCTATACAACAACGGAAACTGATTATGATTATGATTAATGGAAATACACCTTTTAAATCAAAGCCTAAATCCCTCACGAAAGATTGTGAACGACCGAGATCTAGACCGAAACCGATCCTAGCACTGCATTTTGCAGATAATTAGGTAAATGTATACACAATTAATTGAATATATACTCAAGTATTAATACAATATGTCGTATGCCACAAATTTTTACACATTAGTATCCAGAGTCTCAAGGTAGAAAGGAAGACAAGTACTCAACTCAAATTAATATTCGTATAAATATAAGTATGTATTTAGGTAATCATTGTTCAAGGAGGCATTTTCCACAGAAACATAAACCCCAACATCCCAATCACCCACACAATCGCGTAGTAGAATCAAACATATTATACGGTGTGACACATACATATGTACATGTTACCGATAATACATAATTCAATCCGTAGTTTTAAACTAGAAATTCTCATTCAATGCTTTACAATTTAGGAAATATGCTTTGGGATAAAATCAATCTAAATAGCAGCAGCTAGAATCGTTCGTCATTTTTGTCGTAATTATTTATCGTGAATGTATTAGTCGCTAAAAGCTATGTGTATTATCATAAAACTATATGAAAACATGAAGTTCATGATTGTAATCACATTCGAATACATATATATGTTCGTTCTTAATTTCAGCTTTTATTGTTGCATCTTACCTATATTATTAATGTGTAGTATGTTACTGTCATTGTATTTTAGGTATATATACAAAATATGTAATTTTATGTGTATAAAATCCACAATTTTCATCTTATTTATTCTATATTTTAGTCAAATTTTACAATAGTAATAAAACTGTACTGTATCTGTATAGATAGAAAATCGTAAAAATATATATTAGTAGTTAGTAGTATCATCGTACTTGAGTAGTTAATAGCGTATTACAATTACGTCTAAATACATTACAATATTATAGAGAGACAATGTATAATTCAGTGCCAAAATCGAAGATTATTTTCGAATTGTACCTCCAAAAACCAAACAAAACATTGCATTACAAGACGCGTAGTAAATGCAGTAGAGAAATTCAACTATTATTGTATTACATAATATATAAATTGCATTACTAGAGATACATAATATTCCGAGCTAAAATCCGTTTCCGTTTGAATCAATTATGATTATATTATACATATATATATTATTATAGTGTACGGAAATTATATTCAAAATAAAATCGAAAAAGTGTTTTCGTGTGACTATGTCGTATCAATTTTCCATTTGTATTTTGTGTACCATTCTTTTCAGCTACTTTTTTCCCAGTCTATTTTTGCAGTATGAAATTTTTAGAAGCATGACGATCAACTCAATGAATTTGTATGCTTCCACATGCTGGTCACCAAAGATGAAAGAATAAAGCACAGACCTAGCAGAGCAGTGCTGGGGCACCTTGGATCCAAACTTTTTTCCAATGATTAAAGGAGATGTTATCTTATAATTATAATCAGAAGCCCATTCATGGAAATGAATTGGCGATTCATACGACAATCACATTATAATTACAGGTTTATTCATACCATACTTTTCTAAGAAAGCAAAATCAAACATACCTACATACATGCGCTATACTCCAGCACTGTATTCAGAATTCAAACAATAACGATACACATACATAAGTAAAACGCTTATGTAACTTTTAAGTTTGAAAAAATAAAGACCGAACTGTGGGAAATCTCTACATTCATACTGTGTGGTGATCTATAAAAAATTCAGATCTTTGTAATAGCACTATTCAATTTCCAGCATGACTGAAAAAAAATCAATAGAATGCAACGAATATCTACGTCAAAGGAATAATTCAAGGGCAATCTACATATGTACCGAACTATTTCATTATCAATTTTTCGATCATGGCAGCATTATGGTTCAGCTCAGTCTGTCTTTTTGTAAATAATGAATGCACACTTAAGGAAAGTTTGATCCAGAAAAAAAAATCGACTTCTTTCAATTTCAGTTTAGTCATAACGATGAGATTCGTAAAAAAAAAAGCAATACCGAGAAGTGAACACATTATTAAAATCAATCAGTAGGCAGGAATGTACATGTATCTCTAACTTTCGCTGTAAATCCTTCCAGTAAAAAACAATTACATTTCTTTGACAAAATTCTAAAGCGTACATATAGGTAATAAACTATACCGTCACGGTATGATTTTTGTTTCATATTAATTCTTGATAAATAATTATTGACAGAGATAAATTAGGCAGTTGTTTTAAATTGTAATCCATAGATTTCTTTTATTATAAGATACGGAAATAAATGCGTGCACACAAATTATTCCGATTTAAAGCAAATTTGTCGTGTAGTGTAAAATAATTAGGCGAAAGCGAGGAACTAAAGCGGATGGAAACAGTCATTTAAATACGAGCAAAATAAATGCATACTCACAGTGTCCTGTGTAGCAATGCCTGCCGAGCTTTCCGAGTTGGCCATTTGTAACAATGACATATTCTACGTCACTTCAAGTGCATGAAGAATTGTTGCTCGTGAGGTAAATCACAATAATTTCACAAGAACCATGAACTTGATGGAAGGAAGTCGGTTAGTAGAATTTACTTTCCCAATTCGCCTTAATAAATAGGTGGACACCAAGTAAGTGCTTTTTGACGCATACAAATGTTACCAAGCATTTAAACGGCAATTAAACCATGTAAAAAAAGCCACTGCGGTACGAATGAGATTCACTGTCTATAGCTTTTACAGTCCACAATTTTGCCACATGCCACATAAGTACCACAACACAACCGCATCACACGTGTCAGTAGGTACATATCATCCAAGTCCTGGTACGGTATACAAATATAGGTACATATATTCTGACCACCACCACCACCAGCCCCAATCCCGTGAAGATCTACATACAAGTTAATTAATCACTGTGGGCTAATTAACTGCTACTATACATCACCCTCGACCGCATCCAAACACCAACACGGACGTTGTAGAATAAATAAATTAAAGTTTTACATACTCTTGGTCGAAACTGTTTAACTACCGCAGCTTTCAGCTTTGGTCATCAAAGAAGCATACATCATGCATGCCCGTCGTCCGTACATACTTCTTATATTGACTAATTAATTTTTTTGCCAATAATATTGTAGCAAAAGCAGATACTCGACGACAGAGATGATAATGTAATGAAAAGCAAAGATAAATCAAAAGCTGGGAGCTGGGACCATTGACCATATAGCCAAATGTCTAATAACCATTTTAAAGCGCATTCAAAAATGCTGACCACGTGGCTGGGGGGTATTATATTATACTAGTATCTTTTAAACCGAGTTTTTCCCTTTGAGGTAACAGCTTTTAACAATGATTATTTGAATCAGATTACGTACTACGGGCATATAGTTGCGTCTTCTTATTAAGAATCTAATAATACATTTTATCTTTTGTTTTCATAAGAATTTTGTCAAATTAAAGAAGAAAAAAAGTGTGTAACCTTCAAGAAAATCACCGCCGCCAGTACCACCACTACAAGTCCTGTTCCATTGAAAATCGAAATTATCGAAAATCGTAAGACCGTGTATCCGTAGCAAAGCATGTTATGTGTGTGACAAATGGATGACGGAACAGTCAAACAACAAAAGCAAGAGTCATTTCTGTATGTAAGCGCCTGTCCAGTATCCTGCGCTTGATTTGCGTCATAAAAATTTGATAAAGCCCAATTTCAATCCCACAATAATGATGTGCCCTTATGTTATTTCAATTTTGAACCATTTTAGAAAATACAAACAAGACCATAAAGAATTAAATGAAAAAAAAAGATATAAACAAAAAAAGGTAAGTGGCGGGGATAGAGAAGAGGTACATATGTAGATATAAGAAAAAGAAAAGAAATCAGTGACAGCAAAAAATTCGCACGTTTTATTACGTTTCGCTCAGGGAACAAAATAAAAAGAAGCCAACCGACAGATCGTACATATACATATGTATACATCCATACAATCCACACTGCCTGTTCATGTAAAGTAGATCCACTGATATGACTTGCCGGGGGATATTTTCTATGAATTCCTCTTGAGTCATCTTGTCATTTCTGTTATATTTTTTTTTTAGTTTCTTATCCTACATTCATGGGATTAGTTCTAAGTAGTGTCTAGTGCATAGTACATACATACATGTACATAAATACCACCCCCTTTGTTGTATAAATTAATATTTTTGATAAGTATAGCTATTTTGTGGTGGACAAGGAGTTAGTTCGTGAATCCCTTTGTCTTTCTGTCTTACGTGAAGATGTTCAAATATAATTTTTTTCATTGACTTTAGCCGCTGAAGCAAAAAAAATAATGATCCGTAGATGGTAGCCTTTATAAGCAAGTACTTTTCCTGTCTAAACCAACAGTTTCTCGTGGATTTTCTTCAAGTCAAGGTAAAGATAATCAGTCCGTCGTCAGAGAGATAAAAGTGTCATTTCAATTTCGTGGTTTGTAATGCAGCGGCTAGCAATTCTAGTTCTCGCAGTTGTGGCTTCATGCCACTCTGAAGAGAGCCACCAAGGAAGCTTCGGTAATAGTAATAATAAATTAAATTAATTACAAATAATATAGGCAGTTTCTTAACAGCAAATTGATTCATATTATTATAGTTCTTCGACAAAAACCAAATAATCATTTTTAATTAAGAATTAAGACTAATTTCTGGTGAATTCTGCATTACCTACTTTCCATTTCAGTTCCTCACTTTCGGGTTGCTAGGCAAACTTATGGAGGTTTAGGCGGTGGCGGAAGTGACTTGGGTGGAGCAGGCTTCGGCGGAGGCAACTTGGGTGGAGCAGGATTAGGCGGAGGGAACTTGGGTGGAGGAGGACTGGGCGGAGGCGCTCCGGTCGCTGGCTACGGAGGAGGCGCTGCTGCTCCTTATGCGGGTGGAGGTGGTGGAGACTATAATGTGGGTGTTAAGCCAATCGCTGCGGTCCAACCATATCAGCAGCCAATCGGCGGTGGTTACGCTGGCGGCGGCGGTCTCGGCGACGGCGGTCACGGTGGCGGCGGTCTCGGCGGCGGCAACTATGGCGGAGGACACAACAAGCCCCAAGGACATCGTCGTCCAGTCCAGTACGGTGGACAAAGAGGTCACAGCGGCGGAGGCGGAGGAGGCTATGGCGGAGGATACAATAACGGTGGTGGTGGCGGCGGATATGGTGGCAATTTCGGTGGTCAACCCGTTAACTCTGGCGGTTATGGAAGTATGTCTTCTAGTTATTCCAGTTATTCCCCGCAATACGAGTACTATGACTCGACTAGTGACGTGGACGCAGAAAGACTCCCAATGCAACTGTACAATAGCATTATAGGATGGTCCAGCAAACTAATGAACTTTATTCCTCCCTTACGACTTCGATTCCTAATGCCACCCTCCTGGAAGATCATGTCGAACAATCGCGTCTACCTTGACCGAGATTACGCGGACGCTAATAGTCATCAGAGTTACAGTCACAACCACGACACTCGTGACGATTACTCCAATAACTACCCACGTAGTAGAAACGATTGAAACACATTGAGACAGAAACTTAAACTGACCGACCCGACCATGGGGCGAATGAGTTGACACATTTAATTGCTCGAAAATGTTATTTATTTTTTGTTACTAATTTATTTCCTAGGATAAGCCAACGTCCTTGATGAATCTCACCAATTTCCATGTCATTACATACTGTGAAGGACATCTCTAACTCGTCTACACTCCGTATGATTTGCGAATCAAGTTACCATACAAAACCTGGGAATCTCAACGATTGTAGTTCTGTTTAAGTACAACAAGTGAACCGAATTGTAATTCCAGGATTGTAGACAATCACCCTTTAATTACCATTTACATCCCTTTTTACTACTCCTTTCTGCCTTCTTAATCTTTCCATGGATGTCAGAGTATAGGGATAGCCTTTCTTCTTGCGTCCGTATACCATGTTACACCATAATTAGTTGCCATTAAATACAAGCAAGTTTAAAATCCCTCACTTTTCAAACATTCTCCTATACATATATGTGATGAATAAAATGTTAAATTATTTAAATCGTCTTTTAAGTATAAGGAATATCTCAATTGCATACTTACGTACTGTATATAAACACGTACTGCATTTCAAGTATGGTTAGGTACGCATAGCTGCATCATACCTGCTCATGTAGATTTATCACAGTTAATTAATAGTGTGAAAGCAAAGAGTGTTGTTAAGAGATAAGATACAATGTTTTTTTCACTTTTTTATACACGCATTTACCCACCAGAAAGTCCCACAGAAACAGTCTTTTTCCTGGTGGAAATGACAATTCAGAAAAGAAATCAGAAAATTCACGATCATAATTAGGCATGGCTCAAGTGCTGAAAAGTGTAACCTTGAACTGTCAGCAATTAGCGTGGCAGTGAATTTTAGGTTCCCACGTAATCGCTCAACTAAAACACGGTCCTACTGTCTACCAGAACGAATCAATTATCAGTAAAATGCAAGCTGTGCATAGTAGGAAATTTCATCCAGAATTAAGTTGGTCACAAACTGTATCCGTATTTCGTTCAAAACGCAATGCCCACACTGCAAAAAAGCTATAAAATAGTCCACAAAGAATATTTTGGCTGCCTTTACAGATGCATTCATGAATTTAGACAGGCCACTTCCTGCAGTCACCGCCACCAGTCAAGTCTACATGCCTACACAAAAGTGTTGGTACTGGCGACACAGCTCCAATTATAATCCATGTCCATGATGATCAAGCATATCAGGCGACAAGTCTACAATAATACTTGATGTAATCATAGACAATGCAGTCACACATTTTCCCTTTCTTTCCTTTTGTAGTTTCCATTGTAGCTGGAACACTACCATGCGTCCACGTCTACGTTTTTTTTTATACAAAATGATGCTATTGTTGTAGACAACTGTCGACCTATGATCTACGAATTTACTGACTGCTAAAACAAGTCACATTACTTATAAAAGGTGACGAACATGCGTAAATTATCAGTCAGCGGATTACCACTTCAAGTCCAACAGCAAAAACTGTGTTTTACAAAATTCTCAGAAAGTGTCGAAATCTTACGAATTTGTCTTGAGTAATATTGAAGAAGCAGCCCGCATTATAAAATAAAATGAGTTTAATCCGACTTTTCACCGTCACTGCCATCGTAGTGGGATTAGCGTCGTGCTTTATCTTGCAAAACGTGTCTGCTTCAGCTGAGGGTAAGAATCTATTTTTGGAACTAATATCAGTTTTTAACCTCATCACACGGCCACGGTTTGAAATAGGGACATTAATTACATAAACTAATTTGTTTCGAAATATTCACAGAACCTCGGATACTTTCTCGCCCAGCCCGACAAGCGTACTACTATCCACGGAGTTCAATCTTTTTCCCACCTTCAGTCCAAACTGGCCGTGTCGGAGTTGCCAGACCTGCGGCAGTAGGAGTTGCCAGGCCATCATCAGTAGGTGTTGCGAGTCCTTATGGAAAATAATTACTAATTAATTGGATTTGAGTTTGATTCAATGCACTTTATGCACTTCATTACCGAATTTATGGAAACCAATTTTGTATTATGTATCTGCTGTACTTAAGACCTGTAGATTTGTTAAATTCAAGTGAGTTTACTAACACCAGTTGGCTAAAGGCTGTAATCTGTAATATTTTGAGCTCTTAAAGATTCCATCATTCAAGTTTGTCCTTAATGAAAGCCATCACTTACCATTCCTATGTTTAGCCTGAAAAATAAAATCTGCGTGTGAAAAATCCTTTGAAATTGTGAGTTTACAAAGTGTAGATTCTTTATTCGTAAGCAATTCATTGGCAAACCAGAGCATCGTACATATTCGTCGTCGCTCTTCCCCCCACACAAGTTTGTTTCTGACTCAAACTGACACTCATTGACTGTAGTCTGGTTTGTCCGCATCCTTGATCACCGTAAGTGTACTTATAATTTAAGTTTGATTGCAGACATTTAAATTTAAATATTAACTTTTGATTTATTTGCGTCGTATGTCATGGGATAGCTTTCCCTGACACAGTTGAAAACAGAGCAGTTTTCGAGTGGAATTACCGTCTTGGCAGTGACAATGTTATGAATGTATAGTAGGTATACTTACCTAGGTAGATACCATTTTGCACAAGTACCAATGTATGTGAATTTTATGCATTGTGCGGATTGTGTGAGTACAAAGTATTGGCAAGTGACAATTGACAGTTGATGACAGTTCTTTAGTGTCTGCTCAAATCTGCCATTCCCAAAATTACAAGAAGGCATGTCATACCTACTTTTGGTAGGTACTACGACCACCGTCAGATTTTCATTTCCTTCACATTCGTAAGTACTATAAACTTGTTTTGTCAGTCTCATCCATCATCCGTGTCGTAAGTACTTGAATTCCTATTTACCACATTTGAAGCGGAAAAAATCACTCCAGAATCTAACGCATGCTGATTCCCATATAGGTATGTATGTAATACCTAGTACAGAGTACAGATATAATTATATTTTTACAGGTAGAAAGAAATAGTATTCACTTGCTATGCATAAATCGTTTAATGTCTATTTTTAGTGGAAGTGCGTGAGCTGAGGTTTACTAAAAGTATCAAGTATCATACATACATACATACTAGCATTATTTTGCGTTCTTCTTTTTTTCATTTGTTGCAGATCTAGAAAGAAGTAAAGATCGCCCATCGTGCATGGCAGAGCAATGCATTGGAGCTCAACCAAGCTGCCGTGTAAATGGTAAAAGTGTTTATAAATCGTTTTCGTCCATCATCCTGGTGGTTAGGGTTAATGTATTTAAAGAAAGAGATTCGCACAATACAGAATACAGATCACATGTGAGGTAAGGACAATATTGAAATCTTGAATTGGTATCGAATCAACGGTGAATCGGTGAATGGGGAAGTGTGCCAGCGTTCTCTACCCCAGCAGAACGGCAATGGCAATGTACATATAAACTAAACACAAGTCTTGATTTAATTCTGATTCGGAAATGGCTGCAACAGACAATTTCACTGAAAGGTAGTCTAATAATATAATGTTCAATGTTGAGTTCAAGTTTGTGCGAAACAAACCTGATGAGATTCGTTTCTACGATACGATTTCATTCAAGTGCCTAACAACTACCAACTAATAGTTGTACCGTTTAGAAAATAGAAACCCAATAGGACTGAAATCCTACCTAACAATGAAAAGTAAGCGGTAATCCACCCTTTGTTAGATTTATTTAGATGATAGTTTGTTGATCTTGATTCTTGAACCTGAGTCACACAGACACAGTTCAGATATCCATAAAAGTAATTGAGTCAAGATTGAACGTTGAATGTGGGAATCTCCTACGCATAAAAATATGTAGAAAAATTATCATTGCAATACCTTTTGGAATAGTGGAGGAGACATTCTGTTCCGTATTAAGATAAGGATTTAGTACTCATCAACGTCATTAAAGTAAAAATCGAATTCGAATTCCATTTCGCCATTTCGTGCACTGAGAACGAAACGATTACTTAGTTCCTGTCCTTTCATTTAATGTCATGTCATGTGTAAATCGGGTCAATAGTTTTCTTTATTCTCTTCCCTGGTTTGGGTTCTTCTGTTCTCTTCTCTTCTGGGTCTGGGATGTTATTTAAGTGCATACCTACCTACGTTTAAGAAGAGCTGCCTTTACCAGCAATAGCAATAATAGTTAGTTGACGGGTGTCTTCGCAAATGCATAAATGCGTAGTAGTAACGGATTGTGCTATTATGTACGCATTTGGAGCATATTTGTTGAGTTGTTGTGAGAGTTTATCAGGTATGAAATAGGCAGAAATCTCTCACAGTCACACCCTTTTGGACGATTAAAAATTTGAGAGTTGTATTGTACTCAGACATGTTTATTATTACTACAATTATTTGTATTGTTGCTGCCATTATTATTATTATTATCATACCTCTTGTTAGAAGGAACCATGAACTGCTCTGTATATCTTTTGAATGTAAAAGCTGCTGACCTAGCAATAGATACGTTGAATATGATTTTGATGATTTGGTAAAAATAGAAGTACAGTCATATATAGCATCTTGACTTGTGATCTTACCCTTAATTTCCAAACGAAGCATATCTACAGTCACACCTGTTGTGATTGGCTGATTGGCATGCTTCACCCTCGGATTTAGTACACGAGGTAATTGACATGTGCCGGATGAGTCAATTTTAATTGAGTGCCTATGAATCCCCCCTCTCCTTGGGGACATTCTCATATTTTCATTTTCATAATCACATATTCTCAGCATCTTGTCACAATAGTAAATTTAATAGGAACCAAAATACCGACTATGTCAGGCCTGAAGTCCATCCATACTAATATTTTTTAGCCTATAAATAAAATGTTGAGAGGGAAATCTTCTCATTATTTTTTATTCTCATCCTCTGGGAGATACGGTTTCGGGAAAAGGAGCTCTGAGAGCACGAGATTTCTTTTACTAATAATTTATAGCTAGGACAAAATTTTGAAAGTTTCTGTATCCTGCTCCGGTAGCAGTATCTATAATTTATTTATTTATTACCAGTAATTTTTGTGAATAAAATTAATTGTCTTTCCCGTGTGACTGAAATGTTTGTGATTCGATCTTGGTGTGGTGTGCGTGGTGTCGGTGTGCTGCTTTTGACGGTTACCTTTTTGTGGACGTCGCTGCAAGCTGCTGAAAGTAAGTAATAATTTTTGTTTAGTATTCAGCTCAAATAATATATCTGTGGGATAAAACTTAAACCCTAGGATTAAAATGGCATCTTATTCATTTCTGTGTACTACTTTCTGTTTTTTTAGTTGGTAACTTCAACAATGTGAAAGATCAACAGTTGGATGGTCGACAGAAAAGATTTATTCTACAGTTCCACGTTCCTTCGCCAGTTGGACATTTTCGGATTAACATGATGCCTCCATTCATTACCAATATGATGTCCAGCATTCCGAATATTCTTCGTCGAGGTTTCTTCTTTGGATCCAAAAAAGATCAGCAGCCCTTGCCATATAAAGAGAGTAGCTCGCTGATGTATCACTAATGCTTTAGGGAAGTTTCCTACTGTTATGCTGATAATATTTGAGTGTCTGTGTCCTCTGAGTTTTGTTTCTATTTGTATCAAGATGATCTTATTATTAGTAGGACGCAATTCGCTGATCTCCTTCACTATTACTTTACACTTATAGTGTACAAAGGTGTTCGTTGGACAGTTTTTATGTATATTTTAGACAGGTCATGTGTAGATATGGTAAGCAGCAGTTAGCATATCATAGTAATTGAAGTATCATCAAGCTCTTAGATGTTGAAGCTTTCCAGTAGTTAGTATAACTTTATAGATAGTGACCTAAGCATTCATGCGCCTATGAACTTAATAAGCAACAAGAATTAAGTATACGTGAAGACACAGTCTACAGAAACGGAACTTTTGGGCCAGAAAGGATTTCCCAGGTAGCTGATACAGTTCCAGGCAATGCACATTTGCATTGTCAGAATCTTCTATGTATCTACGGAGTTCTACAGTACAGGAAATAGCTGTAGCATAAAGTAGCAAATCACAAAGCAAACCTGTAACTGTCTCCGATTGAAACCGTTTACTGTGTTTGAGCCCGATTCTAGATATTTTCCTACTTATAACCGTTTAAGCGTCTCCCCGTCCGGACTTACAACATACGAATGAAATTAACGCAGATTCTCAAGCTTGCATCAATAAAAAATATTTGTACTAAATGATTAGACTCATGCACAAAATGCACAAAAATGAACTGTTTTTTATTCCTCATTAGAAGAGTTTGTTTCGCAAGTTATTAGCAGAGTTTATTAGTCTTTGACAACGCGCGATTTACCCCAAGCAATGTTTACTTTCACTAGAGCAGTAATGTTTACAATTTTAGTATTTTATATAGTATACGTTCCTATGTAGTAAGTATCCCGTCTGTTAAGAAGCAAAATGGCGCATATCCAATACAAAGTCATAGGAAATGTCTCAATTTTCTTCTTACCAGACGATATACATATAAAATGCAAAATTTCAGAACATATAC
Organism: Dicyrtoma fusca; assembly: GCA_034695205.1. Classification (NCBI taxonomy): domain Eukaryota; kingdom Metazoa; phylum Arthropoda; class Collembola; order Symphypleona; family Dicyrtomidae; genus Dicyrtoma; species Dicyrtoma fusca. The sequence goes on along the minus strand of JAQFZC010000332.1, from coordinate 36,548 downwards.
AAGTAGAAGAGACACAAAGTTCCACGGACTCGCTAAATACCGTTAAAGTACATGCACAGATACGATCGTTACCAGTTAATTACCTACCTACTTATGTTGTTATTTTAATGCAAACTGCACTGTTTACATTTTCAATTATATTCCTGTTTTTAATAATAAAACAAAATTGTTACAAAAAATAGCTTGTAGTACTTGCTTCCAAGAGATTCATTTGCATTGAATTGTATCGAATTTTAAATTAGTAAGGTATACTTTACTTCCTCCATCCTGTAATTTCTAATTTTTACGACAACACAAAGCTTCAAAGTGCCTAAAAAGAAAACCTTTAATTGGGGATGAAAAATTATGTTTCTTCATGAAATTGACTGTTTAGCATAATAGTAGCGTTCGTATCTACTTTATTGTTACTGTAAGATGCATATAGTAAAGACATAGCTCTAAGATGTTAAGACAGCACCTTTAGTAACGCATACCTGCTGAGAATCTACTCCTTTGCGATTGCGATGCACTGCAACTTGTGCTACAGGTGGCTGTGGCTGTAACCATACACGTTTTAGTTGTAATATCTGTACAGAAAATACATTTATTTGTTGCATTCGGTGTAGAATATATTTAATCGGTAGCCTCTAGAGGACAAAAGGATTCAGAAATGAAATTCTCAACAGACTACAAGAGGCAACAACAGGTGCAATGGAGAAAAAGTGTAACGCAATGCTTAAGTAACTACTAAGTACTGATTCAGTTTTTTAACTCCGTGTGCAACTCTACATATACTTGGGCTATACTATGTATACATATGCTGATTCTCTTGTGAATCTCAGCTGCTTTCCATCCAGAATTTAACTTGTACAAATGTCAAGTGATTCATACAAAAGTGCACGGGTCACAGAGTTCAATCTGACACTGCTATTTTTATCAAACCCCTATTTCCACCACAATCATCAAATTATACTTAGAATGAGAATATATTCCGTACCATTCAGCAGTCAAATTGCATAGTAATTTTGATGGAACAGTGCAGTTGACAAGCTCCACATGGAATGCTGACGGACACATTGTTAATTAATGCGTCGCAGAGAGCTGAATAGGTTTATTTAAATTTCTGCTTTAATGAGGTTTATATATTAATACCCTTCCCCGGCGAGAAAAAGGCAAAATAAGCCAGAAACGAGCTTAATAAAGAGACCCTGCCGTGATTATTTCAACAATCTATGTACTTCCCTATTAATATCATTACCGTTATAAAGTTTCTGAGCTATAGGTCTGAGCTGAGCTAAAGGCTCTATAGGAAATCAACGCTTCTGCTGTTGCTGTTTAGCTTTCACAGTTTAAACTGACAATATTTCTATAGGAAACAAGTGTAGTATAATCTTCCTGCAATAAACTACCTTTGTAAAATTTGTAAATCTAAGCTAGTCCGAAAGCACCAGCCTTTTTGGTGCCTTAAATTTAACCCGTGAGAGTGCTCATTTCGTTTCGTTAGCTATAATTTTAATTTTGATTTTAATTTAAAATCACAGTGCAGGACAGCAGAGTACAGTATTACTGTTATTTAAGAATCTTTTAAAAATTTCAGTTCAAACATTACATAAATACACGTGCAATATGAGGCAACTAAAGTTTACACCTCTGACGACCACACTGATATTAGCCGGAATATTTTCTGGAGCAGCTGCACTTAATTTTAATGATTATTCATTACTAGGAGATTTAAATGACATTTTAAAGGTTGACTCAAGTGTTACTGTAATGCTTGACTGGTTCATGCGCTTAAGTGATCGTTGTAAAAAGAATAACGTCAAATTGGATCTCAAGACACTGGTAATACATTCATTTATTTTAGTACACTATACATACTACGAGTTTACTCATTAATATTAAATTTTGAGTGTAGCTTGAAGTTTACTAATTGAAAAGTTCTAACCACAAATTTCAATACAATTATGCATGTGTAAATTAAGAAAAGCTTATAAGCGCATCGTTGGTCATAGTCCGAGTGACCTATGCAATTATTTCATGCTTATTTTTATTGATTTCAATAAAAGTTCAAAGCGTACACCTGCTTAGGAGATTTAGATGACAGTATTACGCCGATTTCTGCGAACACCATGTCCGACTCATACTTTGACAAGATTTGTAACAAGTGGCCTTCTGCAATGAAATGTTTCCGTCCTATTTTGAAACAAGTGGAGCTCTGCTTTTCCGGGGGACTCATTAATCTGGAAGGAGTTTTAACAGAAGGAGTAGCTGGCTTGCATAAACCCATATGCAGCGCAGATACTGCTTTTGTCGATGGTAAAACAAAATATAATTTTAGACAATCTATTTAAAATTTATTTCAAAATTTGCTGTAAGCACTTGAAAAAAGGAATACTTTGATAGCATAAATGTTAAGGAAAACTTGTAAAATCGTAAGAGTTTATTATTGTTTTATTTTTGTTGCAGCAATTGTTGCAGATGGACCGGCAGCTGTTGGATGTTTGACTAATCATACAGAAGTAGTGGTGAAGGATGTTATAGACTGCTACACTAAACGCTCTCCTGGAGATCATGAGATTTGCCAGTACGGAAAAATTAAATGACACCCATTTCAAATTCATTACGAAATACTAGTAAATATGTGCTTTGTGCATACAAAATCCAAGCGCAAATTTTTAACCATTCTTTATTTTTTACAGGTCCTACGAAGTCTATTTTGACTGTTTTATGCAGAGCTTAGACATCTGTAACAATGGAAAAGTGGAAAAGCTTGTTAATAGACTAATGGAGCAAGCTGGGCTCAAAAAAGTTATTTATAAATATATTCTTAAATGTAAACCTATAAAAGAAGAACTCTAGATGGTACATGGTACATTTATCTTTTGAATGATTATGGAAACGAGAAAAACAATGTTATTTTATTACGTATTATCTATTAAACAATTACATTCAAAAGGCGCAATTTACGTCCGTCCAAAAATATACTTTTTAGACCATAACATATTATATTCTGTTCACGAAGCGAAATCACGCAGGATATACTTTCTGGTAATAGTAATAATAATTATTATTATACTTGATACAGAATATTCTTACTTTATTTACAATAAATGATGAAGGAGTTTTCTATTATCAGTGCTTTCACAAATAAATTGCGGACATAAAATAATGCTAGTCTTTAGGATACAATACGTTACACATTATTCTCAAAAAAATGGTTTTTTGGCTAATTAAGTTCTTTGTTTCTTGTTCTGTGACGCAATATTTTAGTGTCAAATGAAGACAGGCCTACATAAATAAAAAGACTTCAGAGATATTCGAAGGTGACGCTCTTATATTTTGCGTATTCTTATTAGACATTATATCTGCACAATAGTGTCCGTTAACACAAGTTAAAAATAAAAAATAAAAACTTTAACGTTTGCAACCAGGCACATTTTAGCTAGAACACCACATTCGTTTTTAACAAAAAAAATCAAACAAAATAGATAAAATACTCAAGCCAATTATCGTTTACCGTATTATCTATGAGTACATGATTTCGTAGTTATGTAGAAACTTCAGCAATCAGATTAATTCTTGTCCATCGGGTCACAAGTCACATATCACTGAAATAAATGCTCAAATCGTCTTCTCTACGAAATTACAACTCATCCTTTAATTGTTCCGCAACAACGCGGACGTCCACCAATGTCATTACTCGCTTGCATCCAGTATTTGAGTACAGTTTTACATCGGAAGGCCAGTAAGTAAGATTTTTAGCTATCGACCTAAACAATAGTAATTTATTAAAAAATGTTAGTCAATTTACAGTGAAAAACTCATAATAAGACAGTGAAATGACAATTAGGTATGAATGCGGCAAGTAAAAAACATACTCCGGATCAATGGTGCTTCCTTTCTCTCCGTGTCGCTGTAATTCTACAGCGGCACACTGACTAACATGACGTAGCTCCATAGGAAGGAATGGGATCAAGTAATCAACTAAGACTCTGTCAATCATTCTAGTTTTGGCCATCCCAGAATCTATAGAATGTACATATGCATCCACGTTATCAGGAAACCCATATATGTATTATGTATATCAATACACAATTGCCTTTTTTTGTACTATAGCTGAATTTATAATCGTAAACAATACCTTCGGAATTAAATGCTTCCTTGGATAAGGGGTCATGAAAATCGGTAATAGTTAAATCTTCCCTTAGCCTCCCTTCTTTCCAAGCCTTCAAGGAAATTCTGTTAATTTCACTCGCACCAATATTACTCACAAAAATATAAATTGCTTTGGTATGATTAACATCTTTAACCACATTCAAACGATCAAGGAACCCTACAAGAGCGTCAAACAATGTAGGGGGAGCATCTTCAACTTCTTCAAATAAAAATAGAGCATGCTCACATGATTTCAACGTCTCTCGAACTTCTTCTTGTAATCTTTTCTGCGGAAAACAAGGCGTATATTAACTTCTAAAATCAAACTTTTATAGCAGATAAAGTAATACTGACATGCATAGTAGTACATATTTTACCTTGTAACTCATAACTTGGTTTTTATCCGGGAAATCAACGGATGATGTGTACATTCGGATATATTTACTTTGAGTTCCTTTCTGGTAAAGTGCTTGGATAATCAGTTCGGCTAAATAGGATTTTCCGGAGCCTGCCCATCCATGAAAGCTCAGCACTAGTGGCTTCCTTGGCTTTTCTTTCCTTAAATGTGCTATTAATGCATTAGTCACCGCTTCAACAGCTATATGCTGCCCGAAATACTGAGTCTTGAGAACATTTACCAGGTCTCCTACATAGTTCAATTAAAAGTAGCAAATTAAATAAATTAACAGTAAAATAGATATTAAGTTTCCTAATCATTTATGCGCTGAAGTTGGAAGTGTTGGACATGTCTCTGTATTGAAATGGATTACAAAGTCAAATCTTACCTTTAATACCAGATTCTTTTCGTAGATAAGGAGGCCGGCAACATTCCGAATAAAAAGTTGAACACGAAATATCGGCTACTATATCATATGTACGACTCCAAAACCCTGCTTTACTAACTTGAAATGAAGATGACAGAGCAAATAGAATAAAAAATAGAGAATACTTTATATGCATCTTGGGAAAAACTGATTCCCATAATATTCTTACGTAAAAATACAGGTACACAACGGCAGCTCGTGCTTTTAAACTGATAGTTATAATAATAGTTTCTCAATTAATTTGAAGAAAACTATTGTTTCATGTTGTATTCAAAATGCAATTTTGTCCCCAAAAAGTATCTCCAAAAAAGTCGCCTTGTAATACATTTATAACATTTAATGAATCAAATATCAAACGTAACAAATAATTACAGTAACAACGACGAATAGGTTATAGGAGCGGTTCCCCAAAGCCCAAAAATCACCTTTTAAATGCATCGGTTCGCGCCAGAGTTCTAAGTCCACCTGTCCAACAGCATACACCGAGAGAACACATTGGGTACACTCTACCAAAGGAACCTATCTGGAACACATTATATTATTATTGTAGTTTTTTAAAAAAATTTCCAATATGGTGGCACATTTTCCTAAATAGGACCAAACAATACATTGCTAAACACGACAATAGTCAACATTTAATCTAGCATAGACAACTTCAATTGAAAAATTTGAGGCGGCCAAACTTATTATTAGTTAATTTAAACGCATTGTTCCAAAAACTGAAGCCACTTCTAAGCATCATCAAATGGGTGCCATATAGTTAAGACCGAATTATGACGATTCCCCTGCATTATATTATTCTTAAGGATAGGATTTCAACATGGGCCCTATGCAATTATTTTTTTTATTATTTGATCATTATGACAGACACAATTTAGGTCCAGATTATAATACACCTTCAAGGTGCGTTCTTAACTACCTGGAACCCATTTATGATGATGCTATTTCAATCATTAGAAATTGCTTCACCTTTTGGCATTAAAATGGGTCCCAAATGATTTTTGTTAGAGTGTACACTCTATCAAAAGAACAATGATAATATCCTGAGCGCAGAACACATTATGGCTTATGAACACGTTAGAAGTGCTTCCAATGCGTTTCTTACGCGTTTTTAAAGCGTTTACAATGTGACAAGGACGAAGATTCAATTATAATTGGAAGTGCACTCGTTGGGACTAGGATACATTCGTTTAGCAGGCTAAAATGGTTAAACCTAATGCAAGCACAAGAACATATGTATTTATTATTGGCTGCAAATGCGTAACTTATTTTTAAAGTACATAATTTCGTTAAAAGCGTCAGAAAATGTGTCCTAGTTACTTACTCATCATGAGTTCACAATTTAGACAATCTTACATCTTACTATTTTGACGCCAACGCGCTTACCTCCACTATGTAGAGTTAAAATTAAATTTCACGAGGCTAAAATTAATTAAATCTTTGGCTCGCACATGCCCGTTTTATCCGCGAGTGCCACATCGAACCCTAAATAATCAAATGTAACGGGTAATGTCAATGCTAATTAATGTTTCCGTCTGTATTAGGTTATTCGTGAGCGGAAAATGAAGGGTTCGGTTGATACGAAGTTTAAAATAAAAAATCTCATTTGATTATCAGAAATAATTTTAAAGCACCGTTGGTAACTACTAAAAACAGCCTAATGCAATGGTGTAGACTGATCTCGAATTCGTGTACCCACACCCACAGAAAAAGTTTTCTGTTTTCGCAACGATGAATTTCGTAGAGTGTGCCAACGAGCAATCAATGAGGCTTTCTGCGCAGGGGAGTCAAATGCAAATTAATGAAAACTGCTTAATTAAAGAATGCGGGTGTCTTCAAACTACAAACGAGATCTTCTCACTTTATTTACCTAAGCACTTGCGGTGAGTTGCGGTGTGAACTGAATTAATTTATTATTAAGTTCATCACAAAAGTTTTTTCTTTTGAGTAAGCATTTGACACTTTGTTACCTGGTTGAGGGCGTGCAGTTGAAAACTGGGTTAATTGTGAATTAATTCCAAATTAATTCCATCAGCATCATTAAGTAGACCAGTAAGTATTTCATATTTTCTTTTTTGTTTATTGACAGCAAATTTATTATAACAGGCATTTGAGATAAGAATAAAATATCCATTCGTACATCTCAAGAACGAATAATTTACAAATCGTTGGTTGGATTTTGATTTTAAACTTGAACATACTTACTTTTATTGCTCCATTTTATGAGGTTGCCATGCAGGAACAAGTTGTAGGAACAACTTGGGAAGAACGCAACAAAACAGTAGTACAAAAGAACGCTGAAACGAAAGACAAATTCCACACAGCTGAATCAGTCGGCGACGGTCGTACCTTCGATGATGCAGCATTGAAACCTGTAAAGCCTGCTTTAAACCCAAGTGAAGGGGGGTCACATGCCCTCTCCAAAGCCGTAGCCGATTCTTCGGTCGATCCTGTTGTCAAAGATCAAAAAAAGAAGTGGGACCAAGAAAGAAAATCAGTTTCCCGTTCGCCAACCCGGACGACTGCACAGGATTCTGTATCAACTTGTCAGGAATTACTTGATGAATATTCATTTCGTATTGGAATGGGCGTTTTTGTCGTGATATTGGCTGTGCTGTTTTTTTGGCTGGGCCCTGGAAGTAATACAGATGGAAGCAGGAATTCCACCGCCACTGTGACAGGATCTGTCGAATTCGACTGGGAAAAAGGGAAGTATCAGTTTAAACAGTATATTGCAGGAATGAAAAAAGACTATCCATCACAGACTTTTGAAACCAGAACCGGAATTTACTCCGCTGTCATATCTACAATGAGTTCAGAACTGCCTCGACAACCTTCTGCGGTGGTCTTTCTAACCCCTCCTGACTTGGACACCGGATTTGCACCATGCTTGGCACGAGAAATAGCGAGAAATGTCCATTCTGTGTATCACAATGTAACCGGATTACATTACACACAGAAGAAAATTCTTGAAATTGATCCTGAATACTTCCGCAGTGCAGACAGTATCTCTGATATTCATGATGATCTCAAAACTTACTTGAAGAACGGGAAAGTAGTCATCATTAATAATGTTCAGGATGTAAAACAGGAGGATCACTTAATGATATTTCATGCTTTCTGCGATAATACTGCTGCTCCTGACAAGAGAGCTACATTCGTGTTTATCGTGCCCGTCCCTCAAAATATCTACAAAAAACATGGATGGGAACCTCACGTTGGTGCGGATATATCGCAAGAAATTCTTAACTCGTCTTGGAACTCCTTATCAAAGGATAAGAAACCTGCTGTAATCGCCAGAGTTGCTACAAATATAGTGATGCTCAAACCAGGCGACAGATGTGTTAATAAGTAAAGCGGGCCTCATTTTTTGTTAACTGACTTCTGGTCATGGACTTTGACTGTATGTATGTACATATTTATTCATATTTAGCTTTTGAAGAATAGGGCAGCAAAATTACTCCAGTATTTACTACGCTCTGTAAAATTATAAGATATATTTGTACACGGAGGCACACGCGTCTGATTTTTATTGTACGGTATCGTTGACGAACGCGTAATAAAAACACTATTTTTTACCGTCATTGCTGAACTGTCCATTGTGACTTTTAACCATGGAATTCCCTTAATTCTATCCACTGCTAATGGTCATGCATAAAACTTTGATGCTGCTTTAAATGACATAAATGCATTAAATTACCCTTAATAAATCGTAATAATTCTAAAATAAAGCAACCAGCGCCGAACAGAAAGCCAATACTTTATCGACATCTCGTCATGTTTTTTATCAATATTAACTTGCAATATTGCAATAAGTTATAAAAATTTCAGTAAACTTAAACGCTACTATGCTACATAGAATATAATATACGTGAGTAAGATTAATTTTTATAATTATTGGTGATACTCTATTTTGAACATAAGCGTGGAAAGAATACAAAATACTTGCACATCACAAGAGTAAACAAGTATAGGAAACAATACATGACTACTAGTGATTGTATGTACATGTACACAATGGTTTTTAACCTTGACCGAAAGAATTTTTTTTTGCAAACAGGAGGAAATTAGGAGTTTTAGTATTCATCATCATCAGCAGCTGCGGACGAACTCTGACCCGGATTTTGAGACGCCATCTGAGCAGCAAACTGCATCATTTGCCACTCATGTTGTTCCGCTTGAGCCTGCTCTTCTCTTGCTTTTGCAAATAATTCTTGTTGTTGACGAAGGAGCTCTTCCTCTGGGATCCCTAAATGTTCTAATCGAGTCGACTGACGTCTTCGCTTTGCAGCAACTTGTTTGCAATCCTCCATCACTTCTTGGGCAGCTTGACGGAAATCTCCAAAGCCCAGCTTGTCTAAAGCTGAAAAACATATCAAATACAATATTGCATTAAAATGAGATGTTGGCCCGAAATATACATTCACAATACACACATTTAAAGTAGTAATGCGAACAAATTAAGAAGATATACCCAATAATGCAATGAATTAAGTGCTGATTACCTTGAAGGACATGTTCAGGAGAGATAGTTTTCTTGGTTTGCTGATTACAGATTTCATTAGCCTCAGATGATATTAGATGGATAAATTCAGTACAACAATTTAGTATTAATTCACGAGAATCATTTGCCACTCGGATGGATGGGAGTATTTCTTTAATCATTTTATTCATAGCCGCCCTGGGGATGGTCAAGTCTTCTTCACTTTCAGCCATGGTGGAAACGACCGACTCTTAAGTCTCACTTCTTACAATTACAATTAAAGTCCTTCTAACCTTGTTAACTTTTACAACTTTATAATTAAGAATACAGCTGTAACCTCGGTGAAAGTTACTTTAAACAATCACTTTACAACTAGATTAGTAAATATTAAATTAAGTATCCTCGAAACCAGTATTTTAGGATGCTTTTAAAAATAACCACTCCAATCACGTGGGCTATGTTTTGTATGCAAATACAACCCAAGTGGAAAGTCCAAGAGAGCCAGTAAAGATGGCAAGTATGCTTCGCTCGTAAAGTCTACACTACCTGGACCTACTACCAGGCATTTTTATTTTTAATAATTCTATTCTAATTTACAAAATATTTAATTATATAAACTCTAAAATAAATAGGCTATAAATATTACTTGGTATATTTACATAAAATTGTACGTGATAAAACTGGTTTGGATATAGAGCTTTAAAATTGTGTGGAATAGTACCATATGGTGAAAAGGGATTATTGTATTATTGAGACTGATGCTAAACTAAAACCTAATTAATTACAATATTTATTACTTATTAATTATAAAGTTAAGTTAACCACAATTTATTATGTATTGGAATACAACCGCAATTGCATTTTTTACTACAGAAAAAGGTTAAAGTGCGTTTTGCTCATTTTGAAAAAATGCTGAAGGGCCTCCGCTTGCCATTTTTGAACAGCGTAACAATTAAGTCGTTTTGCTCTTTTTGAAAAACGTGAAAACGTCATTTTGTACTTTTTGAAAATACAATTCTAAATTGTATTGTAATCTTATTTTATTTACAATGCAATCCTGTTAAGAACTGTAAATTGCAAAATACTATTTGCAATCATTAATTACTAGGTATTCACAGTTTTAAAGCACTATTTGAATATGTACTTTGTATAGAATTTTTATTTAGTTATAAATTATATGAACCTTAATTATCTAATGAATTTTAGCTATTTTTGACAATTAGTGTAAGTAGTTCGAGTGAGTAATGATGTTAAAAAAAAGTAAATTATCCGAGAGCTGCGGCTGCTGGTCCAAGTGCAGATGCCAGTGACGCTAACGGTGCAAAAAATTGTCCTATTTGGGATAATGATGGGGCCATACCCATAAGATTCTGAATAGCTGAGGATCCCGGCAAAGAACTGAGTATAGCCGCCCCACCCCTGAAACTGAGCCCATACACCCACATCATATAGCCCTGTGACACAATCATCCCCATCATGAAACAAAGTACCAGCCAAATATTGACTAAACGGGCAGGTTGAAAATCCGTTCCGACTAAATTCAAAAAGTTTGTGGGGCTGTCTTTGACCGGAGGACCACTACTATCGCCCCGCATCATGAGAGGATCTGGGCTTCCTTGGGGACGGGAAGAGTAGCCCGAGTCAGAAGAAGGATGGCTTGCCGTTTGTAATGCAGTGCTCGTCTGCTTCTTCTTTGGGGAATTTGTCTTCTTGGGAACAATCTCATTTTCTTCAAAATCTCCGTCTTCATCTTCAAAATCATCTTCGAGTTCGTCATCTTTTGACCCAGTTGCGTGATCTTCTGAAAGGGATAAGGAGGACCGTGGATGGAAAGTTGGATGCTTTTGAGCATGGCTCTCAGTTTTGATTTCGGTCCCGGTACTACTAATCCCCATGCGTTTGGACGGCATCACTCTTTTGACTTTTGTAGACTGTGAGTGTTTTGTTCGTGATTTTACTTTTGATTTTGATTTTGTAGTTCTTTTGAGAGATGGTCTACTTGTGGGCTTTATTGATTTGGGTCTGGCTGTGGTTGTACTGGTTGTAGTTGGAGTTGTGCCGTAGTTCATATGATGGTATGATACCATTCCTCGGTCTTTCGTTTTTGCCCCTATTGGCTTCGTTCTGAATAGATTTGAGAGATACATGTTTGTTTTCTGCAATGTTGAAGTTGGCGGAACGACTGCGACTGGTGTTTGATTTTTATCCCTGACAGTATTAGAAGAGGCACTACGTCCCCCAGATTTTAAATGGTCGTGTTTATTAATTACTGCCAGCCATGCCTGATTTTTCCGGACACTGTCCTCCACGTTCACGTTCTCAGTCACGCTTGCCGGTATACGCGAATGACTTACAAAATCTTGTAATCTATCTTCCGGTGAACTATGAAAGGGGGAAGTGCTGGATCGGATGTTCGTGCTAGCGCCAGCTAAAGCAACACCCTTCGCAATGGAAATTATCGATGGGAAAACAATGGCAGCAGAACTTATTCCAAAGTATGAAGCCATTTTAGCAGGGAATAGAGAGAGAGAGAGACACCGACTTCTAAAATTGATGTGATCTTGGCGACAGTGAAACTTCACCTGATTCAAAACTTCCTCAGGAAATGAAATTTAAGTTCTACTTCAGTTGAAGTAATTTTAGCAATGACAGCTATTTTAGCTTGACTTACTAATTTTGAACGGTTTCCCTAGCGATTAGTAAGGAAGTGCGCGTGACTCTTTGAAGGCGCATTTACTTGTCCATCAGTATCAGTTACTGGGTCAATCGTCAATGTGTGATGTGCGACAAAAGATTCACAGGGACTGGTGCGGGGTGTCACTACAAATTTGATTGAAATTGAAACAGCGGATGGACAGGTTGTAAACAGAGCCAACGGGATTACTATATTATTTCTCTGCAAAGTCGTATGAGCATTGTATACAGTGAACTGTTGTATGTATGGGCGGTTCCAATCTTCCAATTCACTGTCGACAATTAGGAGATAAATACATTTTATGATTTGTTATTGTTCGTGTGCAGTATAGTATTGGTGAATATTACTGTTAACTGTTAAGAAATTGTAACGATGCTCCGCATTCATAATTCATGGTAAATAATTTGTTCATTTATTATGTTTGGCACAAGAAAATAACACAAAAATTGATTCCATCTTCTGAACAAAGTTTTTTTTTTGAAGCTTAACTAGGAGTAGATATATTTATATATATATGTATTCGTGTCATTATTTTATGTATCATAGTTATCTGTAAGTAGTTGTTCCTACCCTTTCTCTATTTAATGTACTTATAACACACCCATTCAACTTACCTACATAGGGTCGTAGGGTGTTTCATATTTTTGTAATACAATATAATGATTTGAGATTAGTATTACCTACATAAAATAATCTTTAAATTTAATGTAGATTTTTCTCCTTTACTATGGTTCCATTACACGGTTCAGTTATCCATTCCAAGTATGTATGTGGTACAAATTAAAGAAGCAAATTAATTGTAATAAAATTATATAATGTATATTTATTCTCTTTGCCTTTCTTTTTTGTTACTACATATTTCTATTGCATTTTAACCAAACATTATAGCTACTAACCATGATTATGATTCAAACACTTATCCTTAGTTTCCTAAATGTTTATTTTTATGTAGTAGTCAGTATCTTTCTTGTATAGTTAAATTAGCGCAGTAGGTATATAACTATGCTTAATTTAATTCCGTATAACTATATGTACAGATTTAACAGGCTCTCATGAGTCAAGAGTAGAGTAATAATACACATAGTCGTAATAATAATAATTCAATTCAAGAATTTTTATTCTCATCGTAGGTAATGGTAGCTGGTAACTTGTATTACTTTTGCTACTGTTAAGTACTGTGTTGAACATTTGTTATTTCAAAACTTAGGTTTTATTTTTATCGTGTTCGCAAAACTAAACTGTAAACCCTGCCTGAGCATGAACGATTAACGTCAAAAATTCTAATGTGTCTTGTAATACGTAGATATATACACACAAAATGTCACTTAATTAATAACCCCTGAACTTCATTGTGTGTATTCTGTTCTGTTCTAGTAGCACTCGAATCATAATCATAATGTATCATGAATCTACTTATGTATTTATAAAATCCAACACTAAATTCTAACAGATCTGAGTAACACATAATATTATTTGTTGTGTCCACATACATAAGTTTTCATTGTCTACGTGTTGAAGTTTCAATTATTAAAATTGGGTTTGAAAGCGCCCATCGTTTCAATTAACACTTATCGAAAGCAGCCACTAGCACTAGCACCTGTTCTATTCTATTTTGTCTTACTAAAAGTAAATTAAGAAAAAAATCATTATACTGTCGTTGAAGATGCACATGAAAGTACGCGATTATTTTCTTCGGAGCAAAAGATCAATAAGTACTAATAATAATAATTGTATTAATGATTCTATTTTGCTCTTAAGAACCCAATAACGTTTTATTCTTTTGAATCTTCAACGGCAAGTGTAATGCGTAAATATCTGAGCTGACTGACTAGAAACGATAAGTTTTGTGATTCGTTCAAGCTTTTTCTTTGGTCTGTGTTTAACTCGACAATTGTGTACAAATAATTTACAAATTGTGACTGACAATTAACAACGCAAATGCTTATTTATCTACATTCAGTAATAAACAAATTTGTACAAATGGCAACAAATAACATTGACCTTTTAATTGCTTAACAGTAAGGATTACTGTATTGTATTTTTGTAGTACATAGGTATAATAATAGTGTAAGTGACAAGACAGACGCCATGTTAAGTATCAATACATTACTTCCAAATTTCATAATGGTGGTGGTATCATGAGAAGGTTGAATGAAGTACAGTAAATACCTCCTCAATGCGACTGTCATAAAAAGGGTTAGCCTTTGCCCTTTACTACAATGTTTTGCACACATATACAGGTAAACTTCCGTTATGCTCACTCCAACAGAGGTATTCATACTGTAATAGTTGACGCGGTGGGGTCGTAATTGTAATTGTAATTGTGTTTAGACATTTCCGCTGGAGTATAATATACACATAAACATATGGTTTGTTGTAGTTCCATTAACACCGGGTACAGTAACGGGCATAACGTAACTCATAGTTCTTATAGTAATAATTTATTTTATGTTTCATAGACGCCTATAACTGCTAATAGGTATAGAGGTATATTGTTTCTGTTTTGTTTAGTATTTGGAGTATTAGCACTTAAATAGGATTCTCAGTAATCGCTATTTTTAACCCATATTAATTTCCTTTTCCGAGTTACTATAATATACATAGGTTTTTACTCTTTACATACCAGTATAACGTTACTGATGAAACAAAGAAAAAGATTTCACAATAAATTATAATTTTACTAAGACTTTGATGACGCAAGCAAGTTTTTATTTATAAAGCACACCATGTCGAGAATTTTGGAATAACGAGCTGCACTGTAGAACGACGCAAAAATTGAAAGAAAACGATAGAATTGACAATAGTACGGTTTAATACATATATTTCAATTCATGATTAATGAAGTATTTAAGTGGCTACTTAACATACACTGTTACAGTGCAGACTGCAAACGAAAGCATATGAATACGAATTTTAGGTAATCAATCATTTAGATGCTGATTGCCGATAGTCAGTACAACTGAAGGATACAGGCGTAAAATAATTAATTATAATTTGGTAAATGTAACTATTATGTACTTATATACAAAAGAACCTAATGGTAATAATAATGATTATTGTATTACACATGTTAGGTAGCAAGTAACCTGTACATACGTGGGATATACATAACGATACATTTTGTAATTTTACCTACATATATTGCAGTTTTTTTAAAATTATTATTGTTCCTTGTTTTCCGTCTGATTTTATGAACGACTAACTAATTATAATATTATACATTGTCACAATTATATCAATACATAATTAACGTTGATATTTTTATTAAATTTAAAAAACTTAATTAATTATTAGTCAACTAACTCATATAACGATTAACGATGATTCCTGAATAGTAAGTAGCACAATTTAATTATGTATGTAAATGGATGTTAGATGTATGTACCTACCTACCTCTATATCATATAGGTAAGCACACTCACTGTTTGTAACTATCTACATATTATACAATAATGACATCAAATTTAATTGATGGGGTAACATTAATATAAAATTGTCTTAAATATGTTCACCGTAGATTATCACTTATCACCTTAAGTAAGTAACGTATTGTATGTCTATAGCTTACATGTACTTTACCCATTAGATTAAGACTAAAATGCAAAGTTTAAATCCTTACTTACATGTAGGCTTAACAGGAAAAGGAAATAACAACGATAGGCTGTGTATGCATAGTACTTTAGCCATTTGTAATCCTGTTTTTGCTGCTTACTTACACCTGTAATACATAATTACTTGTATGATAGTATACTATGATGAATTCAGATTCTGTTAGAATTAGCTAATTAATTCTGTTTGACTAGAGCAGAGGCAGATAAGGATTTTTACTTTGTTTTCGTGTAGCTAGTAGGTAGGTATTATGGTAGTAGTTAAGCTATAGGTATAACTATAATATTTTTTACATATATATGTATATATATATTCAAATTTTGAATTCAGCGTTCTATTTAGCTTTTTTAAACTTTCGATGGCTTTCCTAGAATATATTTCTGTCTGACTAGTGTGTACCGAGTTTTTAGCCAGTTTTTGAAAGGATTTAGTGTGATTATGAATTACGACACTGTATAGGTAGGTAATTGATTTTTATGTGTGTTCCGTATGTATTTACATTTTATAAATTTTAACTCATAAATGGCTACGTATGCGGCTAGCCTGTTTATGGTAGTTTTTAAGTTTTGTTAAACTGTATATTTATGTGTATTATTTATATATAGTAGGTATATATATAGTAAACTGCTTAGGTATTTTCTGAATCTGAATCTGCATGTGAAAATTGCAAGTGTAATTCAAGGTGCAGAATTGAATTTGGAATAGACAGATTGATAGATTTAGAAGGTATAGAATTCGTATGAATTTCATCCGTACATATATGTATGTATATCATAGGCGGTAGGTACTTATAAATTAGGCTGGTGAAGTCTATAGGTATATAGAGTCACAATAATATAGTAGGTAGTAGTAGGTACCAGGGGCCAGGGGGTTTAACGTGCCCACGGGTTTCCGTCGTGCATGACTGTACTACCAGTTTAAGAAGTTAGTACATACAGTTGCTTTCTGAGTGACCAGTGCAAAAATGTGTAAATTAACTCCAACCTACTAATTAATTCTATATCTACTATTGTAGATACCCACAATCTACCAAACCAAGTGAAAATGACTTTCTACTTTCTGGAAAGTAATAGTTATAAATATTCTAGCAATGTACGTACCTACATACATATAATTATAGTGTAAACGTAGAGTCGTGTGTAGTGTCCATTGTACTACAGATAAAATGTCGTGATATTTTTTAGGAAAGTTAAAAAATAAAGCACACCTACAATGTTACACTCTGATTTGATGTGATTTATAGATATAATTATATTACACAGTCCGCAGCTTGAATATGAAATGTGAAATGTTTCTTGTCGTAAATTTTAAATGCTTCAATTTGCGTATCGCTATCGCTATACGTCATTGACATGTTTAGTTTAATTCCATTTAACAGTCACTTTTTTTCCTTTGGTACATACGTGGAGATCCAGTACCACAACTGAACTGAAAACAATGAAAGCCAGAGGATGAGATGACTCAATTGACATTTAAACGTTAGTTAGGTAATTATCTAATCGTGTAAATACAGAAATAGCATGCTACGACACGACGCTATATGTAATTGTTTTAGTGAAAGTATTCCCCTTGATTTCATTCGATTTTCAATGACGACGAAGAGCGTGACAGAACTGTGTGCTAGATAAATTACGGTCAGATCTGAATCTTGAATGAGATGAGAATTGGTGATGTTGTGAGGATGAAGCAAAGTGCATCAGATTCTTGATGGTGAAAGTGCGTATGAGAGTGTAATGTAAAGGTAGCTTGAATATTTCAATGTTCCGTGCTTCAGCAGTGCTCAATAGTTTTCCAAGAAGAATTTAAATTGTTTAAAGTACGCTTATGGATACTTACATAGTGGTTAGTCAGAGTATTAGTAATTATTATTATTATTACACATATTAAATTGTAATTGTTGTTGTACAATTATTTCGGAAGCCAACGTTCATGTAGTATTTATGCTTAATTGTTATTTATTTAGATTTTTGTTAGTTCACATAGTTAATTACCATAACCGGGGTATTAAGTGTGTATTGTTGTATAGTTTTATGTATGTAAGTAGCTTCTATATTCCGCTTTGAAATAGTATATTGGCTTGAGTCGTCCTTCCGGATCTGGCTTTGTGTGGCTTTGATTTTATAAATGTAAATTGTCACTGAATTTATTATAATAATAATAATAATATAATAATAATTTTAGTACTGGTAACAAGTTATCGAAGTGAGTAATTATCAAAGTTGACGGACGACTGCTCGGATATTATATTGATTGTTTCTACTTGACAGTTATCCGTGCTCATCGTCACTCCACTACAGTCCTCAAAAGTTACTTCGTCCGATTCGGATGTTTCAGGCATAATCACACACACAAATTGACGACCCGTATACATATTACGGGGATAGATTGTCACGGGCAGGAAGGGCTCGTCATTTTCTACGTAGTTACACAATTTTGAATAAATATCTGGATACATTCCACGGAGATCTACACCACGCTCTTCTAAATGCATCTGAATACTCGTAAAACTTACTTCACGCAACTTTCTATGTTCACTACCGCTCAGCTGTAATAAGAAAGGAAGAAGAACAAAATCGTCAGTCAAGAATGAGAAATCAAGGCACAGACAGACAGACGCAATGTCACAGTCAGCACCTTCCAGCTCAGTCAGGAATTCAAATTACTTAAAATGTCAGAGAGGAGAGTTAATGGACTGTGATTGATTGCTCGTATAAAATCCAACATACAAAAGCCAAAATCATACAAGTAACGACTGTCCCATTTACCTTACCTGATGAGATGGGTTCAGAGGCACTGATCGTAAGATAAGGGTGTCACTCTCCGGAGTAGTAGTGGCAGTGGCACTGCTCGGAGTTGTGCTCGCATTAGCATGCACAGTCGACGACGGTCCATGTGGCGGAGGCGGCGGAGGAAGATTCTCTTGAGCTCCTGAATTGTTCAAGTCAGACTCATAAGGTTGATGAGGTTGGGAGGGATGAGCAGATGAGGGCTCTTCCGGGAAAAGATGAGCTGAGGTAGCCGCTTGATGATGCATTT
Organism: Dicyrtoma fusca; assembly: GCA_034695205.1. NCBI lineage: Eukaryota > Metazoa > Arthropoda > Collembola > Symphypleona > Dicyrtomidae > Dicyrtoma > Dicyrtoma fusca. The sequence continues at coordinate 17,767 of JAQFZC010000332.1, read as the reverse complement.
GAGTCTCTTCGTAATTTCGAGGCATCAACAGACGAAGTTTAGCGGAGCGAGAGATCATCTCACGCTCCCACTTGACTGCCCCCGAAGTCGGCACCTCATTCACAACACAAACACTCACATACAGAACAAACCGAGCCTCTCCACTGTACGTTCGACACTGCTCACTCAACTCCTGAAAAGTTTGTGCGCCCATCTCTTCCGGCAAAATATCACCGCAGGGAATATACCTTCAATTTTTCACAGAAAATACATGAGCGTCATTAACATGCAATAGGTCAAAGGTTAAAGGACTGAAAACAAAAAATAACTTAACTCTGCTTAGCACAATACGACTACTGAAAGGGGAAAATAGGACACAAGACCTTCCTGTGTCTTCTTACCAAGGTTCTGGTAGTTCCGGAAGTCCGCCAGTAAGGAATCTCTCAGCTCGATCCGGACTGGAAAAGAATAACTTGACACATCCTCTACCTTTGGCGAGAACCCCTCTCCTCGCCACAGCACTTAATTGACTCACAACAAATGAGTCTTCCTTGACATGATTAATTATTTGTTTACACAGTGCTCCCACTCTCGACTGCATACAAACCTTCTTGTGCTTCTCCCAATGAGCTCGTCGACACTCTCGACTACAGTAGTAAGCGTTACAATTATGACATGTCTTGAATTCTCTTCGAGCTTCTAATCCCGTCGCATTCCTCCCACATTTTGAATTTCGACAGAGGATTGTACCTCCCACAGAAGGAAAAAAAACAAAAATACAAATCAACATACTAGTACATACATAAGATAAGAATGCCATGGTACGGCGAGGAAAAAATTAGCCGGTGCTTTCGGTGCCGTAGTATCCTTAAGATGAACGGACAAATCCAGCTTACTACTCGTTAGACTTAAGATTTTACCAAATCATCCACATCAAAAATATTTCACACGTTGTCCAAGCGTTATATTGCATACCATTCATTTTTTAGTACACAATTTTTGGCTACTATCTCATGCCATTTATCTCTGATTTGGTTTCAAAGAGTTGAAAACGTCATAAGTCATAACGGCATGCTCCAAACCTTGCATGATGCCATTAGATAATTTGTTTTTGAAAGGTTATACACGGTCTTAAATCATGTTTTTCAAAAGTGCAAAAACATCCTAGAATTACATAATTCCATGCTTTCAAGAGCAAAGCAATCATGGGGAAGGTACCTAGGTATGTTTATGTTTGACTCTATATGTAAAGGGGACTGTCAGTTTTGGACACTTTCCAGGAGCGCCTAAGCTGGGGAGGGAGGGAGGGAGGGGGTGCTTTGGAGTGGTTGTGACTTTTTGACTTACCAACAGATTCATCTCTCCTGGAGCGTGAGCTACTTTTCTCTTCTTTGTCTGAAATGTCGAGGTCAAAGGAGACGCGGCGGTGGCGAGCTGGAGTGGGAGGATTGGAGGAGTCGTTCGCGGAGGTAATCGTATTCACAACACTACTACTACTCGTCGTGGTCGTCGTGTAGATCTCCGTCGGAGTTCCGAATGCATTCTCTTCCTTGTCCACCTCATCCTGTCCAAAGGGATGTGGATGAGGAGGAGGAGGAGGAGGAGGAGGAGCTGAGGGGTCGTGAGCCGGATGAGACAAGTCACTTTCTTCAAGCTCGTGTGCAGTCGAGGTCTCTACGGTCTCCTCCGGAGGAACATTGTCATTGTCTATCATTTGAAGCCGCCCACACTTTTCCTCATGATTTGAAGATGAGAAGTTCCGGAAGGCGGCATCTTCTACAACTACTGGGATGGGAACCCCGACGCCCTCTGAACTACCCTCTACTTCGCTACTGTCCTTGTAATGATAAGTCAAAGAACTGATATCGTAACTGTCACTAACGTAATTATTCCCACTAGAGCCACCACCGATGAGGGCCGTGACGGTGGTCGTGGTGGTGGTGGCGGTGATGACGGTGGAGGTGGGGAAGAAGTCATCAGTGACGGGGAAATAGACAATGTCCTGAAGGGGTTGGTTCATTCGCTCCTGCCAGTCCGAAATCGGAGTGGGATCTAGGCGGGGCGGGGGGAGTGGAGGAGGTTCTCTCGAGTGTCCTAGCAAAATCATAGTGACACACACTTCCTATTATTTACACCATCGCACAATGTCACAGCCCACACGCTTTAGTTAGTTATTAGTTATAGATTTCTGAGATTAATTTGAGAGAGTGTGCAGTACATAATTAGACTACGGATACATACATTATAGATATGATTATACTAGTATATAGTGGGGACCCAAACCACCCTATTTCTTCGAATAAATGTCAGCTGCTGAGTGAGGAAAGGGAATGAGGGATACGGGTTTCACAGTCAAAAGTTAGAAGGGTTATAATTCGTATAGGTAAGATGGAATTCATTGGACGGGCTGATGTGGCTATGAGGGTAGAAATTACAGAAAATAGGGAATAAGCATTTTATTCGAGGAAATATGGCTAATATTACACGATTTTTTTTTGAAGTGCATGCACCAGTTGCCAGTTATAATGTAATTTGTCAAAACTATAGCCTAAAATTCTATTTCAACGGACTGTTCTACAGATACAATGTCGCCCAGAATCATCACCTATTGTAACCTGAACAACCCACTCATTATCCCGCCAATTCTTTTCAGGAGTAGCATTTTGTTTTTTTCTCATAATAATTTGTCTGTTCCCGTCTAATTCTGTACGTCTAATAATAAAGATAATGATAGCTAACTAGTACTAACTAGATGCAGGTAAGCAAAAAGGTTGGATGAAAACAAGAGAGTATAGAGTTAAGTTATGACAAATAAAGAGTGCAACAGAGAAAACTAACCAAAGGAATAGAAATTAAAACTTAAGATTAGTTGCAATCTGTTATAGCTCTGAAAACTAGCTCTAGTGTCACTAGCGTGTGATTTCCCGGGTTTCAAGTGTCAAGTTCTGTTTTTTTAATAAATGGAAGACAGTTTTGATTGAGACGTGCCAGTAATGTACTAGAAAAATCAAAGATGTACTTTCGAAAAATTAATTGAAATCTCCAAAATAATAAATTATCTTGTTTCATGATGCTGTAGCTATGTACTGTCTGTATTTTACTGTTGCTTAATCGTGATACTGATTGTAAATGTTAATTAAGTGTAGTCAGGCAATAAATTCTGTAATTACTAGACTAGAGTGTTCAACAAAATGTATGTAGGTATGTAAGTAAGTAATAAGTAAATATAGAGTGAAATCGTGCAAATTGGAAAAGCGATCATTTCTACAGTTTTAACACGTCAAAATTCACATGGTCGTCCGTGGTGTGGTACACTGCGCTTCAAATTAGAGTCTAGAGTGAAGACACTCAACTAATTTTTGCAATTCAATTTTGAAAATATAAATTGAAATAATAAAACAAAACTATATCCTATAGAAAACTACATCATTTACAAGGCTACGGGTAGTTTTGTTGGTCTTCCGGTTCTAAATTATTTTTGGAGAATTAATTTGTTTTCAAAGGGAATTTTTGGAGTTTGAGTGTCAAAATATTTAAGAGAGAGAGAGAGTATTTTATAGTATAATCATAATTTACGTCGTGATCTGTATAACTATATAGCTTTTGATGGGCAGTTGGCAGTATAAAATATAAATATATAACAACTATTGACTATTGACTATTGCAAATTCAAGCTTGGTTTTTGTTTCTATCCTTCTATTTTTGGTTGTTGTTTTGTTTTTTTGATGTTTATAGTTTTGATGAATAGGTAACTTTATATTTGTGTCCGTACCTTTACCAGTTCTTGCCCTGATTTTTTTGTTAGGTCGCCTGAGAGCGAGCAACGAATCGAGTATATCTTCCAAAGTAGGCGAAGACACTGAGGAGGAGTTGGATCGCTCTTCCATTTGCTCTGAATACACACATGCAACCATCATTTTGAAAAATTAAAAAAGAAATAAGATCAGTTGTGTTATTAGTTTTTAGAAAGAAATAGAAAAATGTAATTTTTTTTCCACATCTACAATTCATCTGCAGTCACTGACTAGATCTTCTACAGATACGAGAGCTGATATAGAAAAAGTATTCTCATATAATTTATATGCAATGATGATGATGATGATCCTTCGAATTCAGAAAGCATTAACAAAGTTCAAATACCTACTGAAAGATGTATGGATTGAATTAACAGAATTGCTATTTGTATGAATCATCCATCTGTCTAATACCTACATCAATAAAGGCGCCACGTCGAAATCTATATGCTCACTTGTCACGTAATTAGGTATTCCTAGTTTTAACAATAAATTAAACTTATACTAGCCTTTCGTAAAACCTAATTTAAAAAACATGTACAATGGAATTCCTGTGGAAGGCAACGGGCATTAAAACAAGAAAGTATTTAAACAAAACAAAAAATAAACTGTTCTCAATAAAAACAAAAAAAAAGAACTAAACTGTGTGGTATTTCATTTTGCTTTGGTGTAGTAAAAAGAATTCAAATTTTAAAAAGGCTGTGACGAAAGAAGAAAATGAAACTAACACATGAACGGTAAATAATAAGAAACAGTGAGAAGCTATATAATATATTTTGCAAATCAAGTTCTAAGTAAGGGGTCTCAAATTACTGGATAAAAGGCTCAGACCATTTAAAAGCACATAGCGCAGTAAGCTTCTCTACAGACTACACATAATTCCAACGCTACTTTGTTCCGTTTTTGGTCTCTGGTGTTGCAGCAACCTGGTGAAGTTTTGAACTAAAAGCAAAGGTTCCACGAAATGGTAGTTCAACAGCTACTTGTGTATACATAGGCATCAATAGTGTACAGTGTGTGACTTAAACAACAGTAGCAATAACAATCAAAATGTGACTTTTCTTTTTGCGAGAGTTCAAATATCACAAGGCAGAGTCGCTCATCGTAAAATATCAACACAAGAATTTAATAGTCAAGTAAATGTGAGCTTAAAATCTAAAATCAAAACTGTATAATGTTTTATTACTTGGGTTTTCCCTCAAGTCCTCGTGCCTCTAGGCAAGCACACAATCTCATAGTGTAAGAATATATACCCTAAAATTTATTTTGTACTTGAAGGTGTGTCGTTTAAAAAAAATAGGAATTATGTTCATAATATTTGTAACATGTACCTGTACTTCTCAACATGCGGTGGTAAGAGACTTCTGTACCAAGTACCTACCAATGTACATACATACATATGTATATGTACAGGCACTACATAGGTACATCTTTCAAGTCATTAATATTTGACACTGTTTTTGTTTCCTTTTTGTTATGATAGGTTACGTCCAACAACAACAACAAACGATCGAAATCAAATCAAATCAAATCAAATCAATATCAATAAAATCATTAATTTCTAATCAGGTTTTCTCACTGTTAAGTGGTCAGTCAAATTTGTTTCAAAGATTCAACTCTTTCTTGGTAGGTATGTCTTGGTTTTGTGTGTACGGACACGTACCCCAAGTCCAAAGCAGAATAGATTGAGAACATCAGTTCACTGGGGGTTAGTTGGTTATAGTGTTAGTGCATTTACCAGTAATAATAATAATAGTAATAATAATAATAGTAATGGTGTACCAGTCATATAATGAGGGTTCATTCAAAGCATTTCCGAATAAAAATGACAGAAAAAATGCTGACTGGGTGATGGGCAGGTGTAGAGCGGATATATTAGCACTATACATAGGTAGGCACATACATAGGTGTCAGTGTCAGGTACGATGGTACAGATAATTGATATATTTGTATGTCTGTCAGTCTATGCTTTTGTATTCTGTATACGGATGGGAAGACTCACGAGTGTGTTAAGAGAGGTTAGACTGTTAGACTAGAGTGTAGGACTTGACTTACCTAGGAAAAATGGCACATCTACGAAGGTCAAGTAGCGCAGAGCCGAGCATTCGCAGAGCACATTGACGGGCAAGAAAATATTCGATATGATAACTGAAGGCTGTAATAATGATTATTTAGGTAAGTGAGATACAATGGAAATTAGTATCCAAAGGAATAATAGAGTGACGACCAAAAATCAAATTGCTGGTTTGGCTTTCTTTTCCTCATTCCCAAAACATTTATCTGTATCAATATCGATTTAGTCCAAATTACAAAAAGACTTCTACCTACAGACATAGGGGATCCTACTTCCTACACACCTACGAGAATTGAGCAATTTCAATTTGAAATTTGACTGCGAACGTAATCGAACCCTCAGCTATCGACTGGTTCCCTGGCTTTGAATTGTTTGTTCAAAATGCAACTCGCAAAATTGGTCTCGTAGTAATAACATATCTTTTGTATCATCTGCCTATCGAATAGATAAAGTGGAACGGGAAAATTCTATGGACTATTGAGGGCAGAATTCAAATTGACTTGGTATGAAAAAATGTGATAAAATTGACAAATTGAGAGAAAAAGAAATTTAAATGATGTGTCTTATAAGAGCTTACTGCTATTCGTACGCAATTACCGCTGTCAATCAAAAATATCAACAACAAAAATAATAATACTGTAGATTTTATCAATTCAATGTGCACTGCAATTTTAATAAATAACAGGACATTTTAGTCTTCTAATTTAGGACAGGCAAGCAATCTTTCAAAAAGCCAGGCTATATAATTTTATTGCATATTTTTTTGCATTGCATTGAAAAATTGTGAGCGTATCAGCTGTAACTTCATCGGCTCTTCCTTTCACACACTTACAATAATAATGAGGCACCAATGATTCCTGGTTGCGGCCAAGTTAAGATAGATAAAAAGATAATAATATTATTATAATGTTTGTATAAAAGCTGTGCACATTCTTTGCCCATTTGCCCAGCAAAGCAAAGAAAATAAAACATATATAGGTAAGTAACTAGTTTGTAATTGTACGAGACGTTTATTGTAGTTTACTGTAGCTTCTAATTCCTATTGAAAGATTAGGTGGGTAATTATTTGACTAGTGTTTGCTCTGAAGACAGCGACAGTGACTACTACACAAGGGGAAACTCCAAATGTGCTGGATGTATGTAGGATTGAACTGAAATTGACATTCGCACATGATTTACCCCATTATTACTCGAAAAACTCTTTTCCCTATGCACTTCCAAACCTTAATCTCTACAAAGAGTATGCACTTAAATACAGACATACCGTAAATGCCCGATTAGCGGCCGGGACTGGAATCAGAATAAAATGGCTGGGGTACAAAGAAACAATGCCAGGGAATTTGGCACTGGAATCCAAGCGTACAACAATCGGATGCTTACGGTACATAATTTGAAAAGCGAGAATTGACATGGAATTTACATACATGATAATTTTAGCGACTCGCGTTGCTTCACTTGACTTTGATTTGACTTGTACTGGTAGCTATACTTGTGAACGTGGTTTTGAAACTCTCACTACAAATGCAGCAGCACTACGAGCAGATTGACGAATATCAGTAATTATGGTTAATGGTAGGTGTGGTACACTTAGGTTAATGTAGAATAGAAGTTGCAGGGGGGTGCGGTGGGAGGGGTGGTGGTGAGGGGTAGTTACGGGAAATTCTACGAAGAGGTGTGTAAATCAACGCGTGGTGTTTGGAAGCATGAAGGCAATTTTTTTTGCACATATTTTTTTGGTTTGGTTTGGTGTAATTTTTGGGGGAGGGGGGGATCGTCAAATCGGAGCATGGTTAATGGCATGACGTTCTCATTCAGCGACTTGTCAATCTGTGTCATCCATCTGCATCCATCCATCCATCATTCATCATTCCATCTGACTATAATATGTACATAGTTCATGGGAAGGCTCATATCAAAAATTGTTCACAAGACAAGACAATCATTTACATTACAAAAATTCATATTGAGTCAAAATTTAAATTCAATCAATTGCAACCACAACCATCATATTCTACAATTATAACTACAAACTCTGAATTAAATACTAAATTGTACTCTACTCCATGTGGCATTCCAATCATTGCAATCATCAAGTCATATATTTACCAGTAGGTATTATCATCCTCCGAAACTAGTTTAAATTCAGAGTGGAACTATAACTACACTTACACTAAAACTAAATCACATGACAAGTTAATTTAAATCTAGTAAAGCAAAAAAACTACGTGAATTCAATTTTTTACATTTGCAGTTGCAGTCGGAATGCAATTAATACTCGTACATGTATGTATATGAGTTCGCATTTATACGCGTAGCTCTGTGCAATCTTCCTAGAATCCTACTTGTAGTTGACAGTGCAAAAATTTAATGCAATATTTATACTACAAAGCTGAAAATAGGCAGTGGTTGTGGTTTTCGTGGTCAAGAATAAAATGCAGCTCCAGAAATACACGTGAGTGAGTACTTTAGGGTGACAAACACTATATTATTATTTTATCTGTATGCAAAACTACACTACGCTACACCATACCACCACTAAACCATCCCACGTCTGAAAGAGTCTCTTGCAATTCAGTTGGAGTAGTAATTACTGCCAGGGCTGCTTGCTAGTAATTGCAAATTGTGTTTATAGTATGCAACTACTGACTAGTCAGATAGAACTATGGACTACAGACACAGTACCTAGTAATTATACAGTATCAGCACATTTCAGCCACAGGATATGAACAGGATGTGAACGAAGAATGAAATCTAAATCTAATTTCTACGGCAGATGTGTCCGCATCTCTAACCCGCTAAAACCTATACAAATAACAGATAGATATACACATAATTATATAATTACATAATTACCACGACAACCTTCACCCAAAATTTCAAAAAAAAGGATGAGACGAGAGAGAGAGAGGAAATGCAATAAAAGAGTTGATGGCATAATAATAATATTATAATGTGATGTTACAACATAATATAACTTACAAAGTACCTACAAACGTAATTACGGACATAATACACAGTACACAGTGCAGTGTAATAATAGTAACATAAGGTAGACTAAAAAAAACTGGATGATAAATAAAACAAAGAAGCGCTTGAAATAATAATAATACCATGTCACTTTATTGAAGCCTTAACGAAAAATATGAGTCAACGAATAAATTAAACGAATAGTAATAATATTTAATATCAAATTACAACCTACTAACACTAACTACAGCGAAACTAAATTCCATTTTTCAAATTATAAACGGACAGTAATAATAATAATAATTACATCAATATGATTATAAACGATATTAACGATAATAATAATACTTTACACAGATATTTTTCTTTGACCTAGCTCGTCAGGGATGTACACGACAAACAGATTTACCGCTTAACGCATACCTATATATAGAAACAGTGTAGTATTCAAAGAGTTAGGCTTGTAGGGCAAAACAAAATGTAATAAGTGTCAACTATTTTCTTTTTTCCTTCAAAATAATGTTTTTTTCTCCATTTCAATTTAAATCATAATTTAGTGTTTGTTTTTTGTTCGATCTGGGTCTCTTAATTTCCTTCCATATACATGGGTAGGTACATAGATAAAATGGCGATGGTATTAAAGTATTTAATTTAATAAATGAACGATAAAACTAAATAGGAAGAGAATAAATCATATTTAATTAATATGGTAGTTGTAAATTGGTAAGAGTAAAGGTGCTAGGCTACTACATAGGCAGCTACCACTACAAATATGACACGACAAACACAGTTAACAGTAAACAAAACAAAAAAAAAGAGGCTATGCTTATACAAACATTATGTATAAGTAATTGTATGTAATTAAATTTTAATTTGACCAACGAAAATCAATTCATACAGTCATTTAAAAACAAATACTAACCACAGTGATTACACATTCAAAATCTAACCAAACAGTTTATTATTTTATGTACTATTACCATACCAGCCCCAGCAGCAGCAGCAACTCAGTAATACCAGTAGAAGTAGAGGCATTCAAACTTGTTTTTGCTGTGCTGTCCGTTCTGCTACTGCATTCAATTCAGTGATCAGTATTAACACATTTAATTATGTGCTTACGACAAGTACATCCAATACACATCCATACGTGACTTAATTTCTTACTCCAAAAAAACAACGCAATAAAATATAATAAAATAAATCAGCATTCAGCTGCATACACACCATTCCATAGCTAGCACATTTAGCAAAGCTCTCTCACTAGTCAATATAACGGATTTTATTCTCCAAAACTCTACTATAAATCAATGATAATTTATACTATGCTCAGCTAAAACTTTGCTTGTTAAAATTCCGTCCGCTATATTAAATGACAATGACACTGTCGTCGGTGAGGCACAAGCAAGAAGTGTCCGAGTCAAGCTACACATGCAGTGACATCAGCACTAACTGTCCAAACATTTCTGTGTACGGACTCTACATCGGTACACTGCTTGGAGATGAAAGGACTCACGACTCACATTAAATGCTCTGTAAACGAAATTATACAGTGATATCAAAAAGTATTACGGTTAGTTTTCTAGATTATGATTACAGATATGATTATCGACAAGCAATATTGTTTTGTACATTTGGGGGAAATAATATAGTTCAACAGCTTCAACTTTTCACCTCTTTTCCTTCATAGGATACACTTTATTTAATAAATGTGTACTTTTCCTATACAAAACGCTTCCTTACTACAACGATACGGGAATCTAATGAATTAACTAGGCTGAATTAATGTGGTCAAAATAACGCTCACGTCTATACAAAAATTACTGTAATTAAATGCTACTGAAAATTCCGTTTTTAAAAATTAGAGATGTATTTAAATATATATCCTCTTTTATAATAAATAGTTGGAAAATGTTTGTGACTAACATGTATGCAAATGTGAGTAAGGTGTTATCAGGTATACATATGTAGAACAATACGCCCCATGTACTTCAAACGAATTAAACATTAAACAATGCACATCTAGCAGCTATTCACCATCCCGTCATCCACCCATACAGTTTCCATTTCCATGGCATGTCATTCAAGGGTTAAGAGACTCCGAAATTTCAAAATTTCAAATATGCATAACATAGGAAAGTAATACATATAATAATCATCCAATGCAAACACAGACTTTGACACAACTAGACGGTATTTATATGTGTAGTTTACTAGATGCACAGTTAACAACACTTTATCAATCAGACTCACACTGAATAAACCAAACATGATTAAGCGGGGGTACAGGGATAGAAAGCAAGAGTAATTAATGACACTGATTAACACCATGTAATAATTATGACACATGAATTATTAAATCCGTAATTAATTAACAAAACAAAATCCATAAACCATAACACGAAATAAAGAATATAATGATAAAATTATTAATCATAATAATAATAAACGGAATTGCAGTGCAAATTCAAAAGGATAATGGTTCTCAAGAAATTCTATTCTGGGTATACTTTAAGATAGCATAATTATTACTGTTTTTCTAGAATCTTGCGTTTAAGATGGGTTGAAGTTTATACGTTACCTACGTTACAGAATACTTGTATGTAATTTCGTTATGAATGAATTCCCTTTGGATTGGACTTACATATGTATACATATTTATATTGAGTGCCATCTCATGATGAAATATAGTTTTTTTTTATGATCATGAAAGATTTAAGCCAGGAGGTACTCACCGTTTCGGGAGTGGTAAGGGGTGTACGTGGGTGTAGAACCATTGGCAGTACTGACCAAGGAAGAGTCATTTGTGGATGAAGCGGTCCGAATTGTTGAAGATCCACTGGACCTACCTCCCGACCCATGCTCTTTACGCCCAGAATCCACTTGGTGATCGTCAAATCGAAAAACATTTTTAGGTCTACCTACGGAGGAAGATGATCCGGAGTCGTAGGTGGACGCGTGCCTACTGGAGGTCATCACTGCTGTAGGGGTGTCAGGTGTTCGGGGTGAGTCGATGGGCTTCGTGCCCACGAAGGAACTCTCCAACCATACGAATCCTCTCCGGGGTGAAGAAGCACCATTTATACCATCGTCCAACGGCTTACTCTCGTTCACATAGTCAACTATAGCATTTGAAACTTCTTTGATTGAACTTCTCACCCTAAAAGGAAACAACAGGGAACACACGTGTCAGCTCACAAAACATGCTTATAACCGTTGTCACAACAAACCCTTTCTCTCGCACATCAGCGTCAGCGAAGTGGCAAACTGCCGACTTGTACGCACACACCAAAACCATCAAATAAACGAAAGATGGGACGAGCCTACTTGGAAGCATTGTTCAACGTCGGCAAAGAAAACATTTATGAATGTGCTGCAAAGGCCACTTGGGACGTGAACATGAGCCTCCCAAAGTGGAACGCCGTAAAAGCAATCAAAAGAAAGGAAAACAAAGAGGACAATGATCAAATACGTCTTCGCACCTGTTTAGTTTATGACTGTTGGACTCCTCACTATTATTCAAACTAAGATCCGAGGAAGCAGCTTCTTTCTTGGGTGATTTTTCCGAGACGACTCCAGTGACTTCTCGAGTGCTTGTTGCATCCTCCAAAGTAGACGCTGACGCGGATGACGAGGGTCCTTTTGTTTTCTGAGCACGAACATCATCTGCCATACGCTCAGCCGGGGAACGATATAACGTTTTGGAAGTGAGACGCTCCTGAGAACGCCAGCCAAGGTACGGTGCTTTAGAGTAGCTGTGATGGCGACTGAGAGGCGCGGATGACACGGGAGTTGACGTTGAGGAACCTCCGGCACCACCGACAGGCGAGGGTGATGGCGACAACGATGCAGGACTAGCACCACAGCTCATTCGAGCTGAAGCAAATCGTGTCAGTGCATATGGCATCCCATACCTACAGCAAGATTTACACAAAAACCGTAAATTTAAACGCGCCAGCAGAATTCAACCCCTTCTGAGAAAAATGAAGACCGAAGACAAAATACCGTATTTAGCTAAAATCTACAAACACGAGGAAAATAGGGGGATTTGCTTACGTGAATGAGCTCCTCTCGTAATAAGGCGAAGGACTGGCACTGGCTGTCGAACTAGGACTCATCAGGGACTCTCGTGATGACCTCGCACCACTGGAAGCTGTGCCTGAACTTCTCAGCCGGGAGAAATGCGACCGACCTGCTTCATATTCCATCGTAAACTAATGAGATTCAACTTCTCAACACAGATTTTAACACCCTTTGGGTGACGGAGACAATCACAAAAAGCTTTGCTTACTCACTAAAAAAACTATAACCAACCATAACTTCGTACTACTCCCTAAACAACCACATATAACCAAACTAACTAACCATACTCAAGAAGATCACAGCTGCACAGATATTTACTAATGAAGGCTACATACAGAAAATATATACATATTCAAACGGAAACACAGGCTGCACATTCATTCAATACAAATATTCGATACATTCCATTTCAACAGCTCATCCCAGTTCCACCGTGCGCTTGTTGTTTTTTGCTTCCCATGCACGCTCTCCTTCGTAGGTAAAATTACTCACAGTCGCAGAGTGCTACAGAACAGTCTTGACTTTTGGTGACGAAGACGAAAATATGCGAGCATGTAAGTATTAAACCTACACTACCTACACGCATCTTTTATGCTCCTTACGGATTTCCTGCTGGTTCCACCTAACCAACCCATCAACAAGTTAAATGCTCTAAATGTAACCACATAATTCCCCCTCCCTGTCAAGTCAAGTATTAAAATAGAGCCATACAAGAACAAAAACTTGTTCAGAATGTGTTCAGCTGACAAAAATAAACTTCAATAATATGGAATCCCCTCCACGCTCTTCACTAAATCCTACCCTGTGCACTGCCAAGAATTAAATTACCTACGCTAAGCAAGTGTGCAAATAGAGAATATACACTCCTTCACTTTTCGTTCCTTCACAGTACTCATCAACCGCAAACTTCCATTTCAATACAAATATATTATGCACCCAGTCAAAGCCAAGGTTGCACACGCAGAAAAATCCTTTAAAAATCTGTATCTATCTAAACTCTATCTCGTGTCTGCCTGTACATTACAGATTACAGCATCAATAATACTCAGAGCCCTTGTCAGGCTCAAGGCTCCACTACACAGAACTGATATCAAGTAACATGATAAATATACTGGTACATAATTACATTAAATGGACTCGAAGCCTGCAGCTACAATTCCTGTACATGACGTTCACTGATCAGTAACGAGTCAGAAAAATTCGAATCTAATTTGGCATGAGAAGAAAACTGATTTGTTTGCCTTACTGACTGTTCAACCGAATCTGATGATGAATGAAGGCTTGAAGGACTGACTCTGCACTACACTACATGTACCCGAAGACAATAAAAAAGGAGATTCTAACAAATCAAAGTAAAAGTTCAGTCTAGGGTGAGTAAAAATAAATCATGCATAAGTGGGATGCGTCCTCAACTAGGGATCTAAACTCTGTGTCTGAGCTGTTAAATAGAGAGTAGGACAAACAAAATGAGATCGAGTGTCAACTCTATAAAGTCACAATAAATTGTTCCATCACCCATAAAGGTACAAGGTTATGGTCAAGCACCCTGTCACTGCAATAGTGTCACAATTTCGTGTATTCTCTATTCTCATCTTATCAGTTGATACCATAAGCCTCGTCATTTCCTAAGCTCACAAATCATTTATTACGATTTCTAAACCGCACTCGTCCGTTATATTTGCCCATGTATTTTTCTACAGGGTATGGCATTACATGATATGGCGTTTTCCGACGCGTCCACCTCATCTTATGTGTCCACTGGACGCAGACATAATTCAATTGAAACTCAGCACCCACGCTAAGTCAATACAAGGTACGTAAACAACGTCTGTACTCCAACTCAGCTACTAAGCAGCACAACAATCAATGTAAATAATCCCATGGACATGCGTTCCCTACTGAGTTGGAATTTGGTGTAAAAACTGCCCATCTACAGATAATCTAACGAGCACGTAAACGTATGTATAAGCACACAAAATACAGCAGCCAGGAACGCTGTGTGTGTCCAACCCATTTGCCACACAGCCTACCAACATTAATCCAATTCAGCGACGTGTCTTTTTCCCTTTATTGGCTAAAGTAACAGGAGTGAGAGCTCAGCTAATTCTTGCTGAAAACATGGAAAAGGTATCAACTATCCTTTCTTTTGTCTTTGAACATTCATTTACACATTTCATTCGCGTACGTATATGTACATTGGTACTTACATACATCTTGAGAGCTAAGCTATTGACCTAACTTCGACAGGGTGAGTGCCTCTCACTTTTAATACTTTTAATAGAGAAGCACACCTTTGTTTAGAGGTACGAGTCAAGGGAATAAAGTTTGACATTATGCTAAGTACGAGTCATAATAATAATTAGAAATTACTTAATAGAATTGACATTTAACCTGAGAGCTACAGCTATGAACGCACGCTGCACACAGAAATAGAACAAAGTACCACATTAAACAATGAAACAACCATGCAAAAATATAAAAATTACCCGAGTAGCGACCTGTAGATTGAAGACTTGTCAAAGATGATGTTTTCGCAGACGACAAGCCGGTCCAACCACCCGCCAAACCAGTTCCACTACCGAATTCCTTGGCTTTTGACCCTCCTGCGGATCCGGAGGAAGGAGACGGTGCATTCTTTTTGTACCAGTCAGGTACATTGAGTTTATTCAGTGATCTTTGAATTCGTAACTCATGCTCCGACAACTGACGATTCTCCTGACGCATCATTAGATTATTCTCTGGTGGCTGGAAATAGGAAAATGTAAACACGGTCATTTCTCACTTTTCTGCAGTACTATCACTTTCTTCCAACAACAAAAAAAGCCTTTGTACAGTTATATCACAGATTTTGCCCACAACTCAGTCACTTGTACTTAAACCCGCTAATAGGCAATTGGCAATGACGTCTTCCGACATCCACTATCAACTATAGTCCACTAACACAGTGACTTCCACTCCAAAGAGCCTCCGTTATAAAACTGAATGGTTGAGGAGCCACAGCCACAACAATAGCCTACTGCAAATACACACTTGCACTTGCAGCGCTTGTATTTGCATAAACCCAAGGTGATGGTGAGTTTATTTTGTTTGTTTTTTATCTCCTAGGATTCCAAACTCCGATGCATCTTTATGCGTACTAGTTCAACACAGGTCTTTAACGAATAAAAATCACCGCTCAAAAGCCAATATGAATGAAGTATCAACTCTCACCCTATACACACACACCGCAACAATTTAATGTCTATGCCCAGATAGATCCCCACTGGAAGTGGCAGAAAAAAAAACTTTTATGAATCACAATCGCGATCGCGATGCGATGAGCTCTCCACCGTTATCACTTCTCAGGTGCTCAATGAATGAGCGACTGGGGTTAGGGGAGGTACATACATATGTAAATAACTAACTTGTATCTGTAATCAAATTCCTAATTTGCACATGTCAAGGAGGCTGCCATTTCCACCAACAACCAGCAGGACAGTCATTGAAAAACCAAACACAATACAGTACACAACTCCAAGTTAAACTAGATGTGATAGAATACACACGTACACGAACGACACAATAAATTATATTAAATATATAAACCCAATGTACGTATACCGTAGAGAAGAGCCGAGCCAATCCTACCCACAATTACAACTCACAATCCCTTTGTGCACTTGAAAGAGGGTGGAACTGATTTCATTCTCATTTCACTCTTTCCCTTATCTTAAGATAATATAAGATAATATGACTCGATAGTCATCCCATTATTTGCAGTCAGTTCCCTTTTTATTTTAATTTTTGAATGTGAGAACGAAAACTAGTAGGTATTACACCATCACTGGCAAACATTAGTTTATAAAATTGAAATGAAGTTTCCGCACCTTTTTAAAAACCTACAGTCCACAAATCCACATCCACTACGCATAACTTACCACCTGACAATGGAAACTACTACCATGGTTATGGTTATGATCATCTACGTATATGGCATGACACAGGAACGGAACAGAAAAGGATGAAATAGAAACAGTGAGATTTATACTATTGAACGTAGGTATGCAACCTCATACTAACGACGTCATCAACAGCAATTGGAAAGGGATTTTTTTTGGAAGGAATCTTCCCAACTGTAAGCAAGTACACCTGAGCTATCATCATATCATCCACATTGAACAGACATCAACAAACCATGCATAGATATTATAGTATTACAGCAACCAGTCAACTCTCTCCCCTCAATTCATCTCATCAGACAGCAGCGCCGCGCAGAGAGGCTGTATAGCCTGACGTAATATAATACATACCCACCTGCTTAATAGTCAACAATCCCCAATATTGTGTAGCAAACTACCACAATAAAATAAGGATAAATATACGAGTGACGTACATTCACCATCACCACGTACCTTTGCCCTTTAAACTTAACATAGAGGAAGGTAGGTTGGTGTGCCCCTTGCATAATAGCAGGGGCATTTGCATTTCAATTTACGTACATGAACAATATCCCCTATCAACGAAGAAATAGTCCCAGCCTAAAATGTGATTCCGCGTGAGATACATAATAATAATATCCAGAATATAGAGTAAGTCCCACTGCCACTAATTCTATATAATTTAGAAGATTACAAGCCAAGCTCAGTTAACAACATCTACATACACGTATAGGTAATTCTATTCGCAACACATTCCCATGTAATTGTTTAACCTTCACCTATCAACACAGGCCTGCCCCCATATCTACATACCACTTACATATACAGCTCAAAATAAAATTGCAAAACGTTCCACTTTGACTTTGACTCTATCAACATTTAAGCGGGGTTTAAAGTATCACTTTAATGCAAACTTAACGTCACTATCACTTCAGTTTCAAGATTTCGCGCGTTTA
>JAQFZC010000331.1:0-57409 GCA_034695205.1 Dicyrtoma fusca | reverse complement strand
CCATTTCGTCCGTACGCCATTGTATCCACGCCATTCTGTCCCACGCCATTTTGGGTACGCCATTTTGTCACCGAATCCCCAGTCTGAACTGAAGTTTCCTCTGCCCATCCATTTATCCCCTAGAGTCGGGATGATTCATTCACTAGGAATGCTCTGCCGCCGTCCATGTCCAACGTCAAAGGAAATTCTAGTCGTCAGCAGTCTCTATTGACTCTTTCACACATTTTACATGAATGACAATTCAATAATGAGTAATGAGTCCGTTTCCAGCTCCAGCCTGTACATGGCATACGAATATACACGTCTGACTCTCAATTTAAATCTGAATCACCACTCAGGAGCCACTGCACGGATGTACGCACGTATGTTCATGTAATTAAGTAAACCTACCAACCATCCCGCCAACATTCACTGCAATATACAGACACATCATCTATTTACTATTCTACTTATGCAATCAAGACGGGGGAGTGTGAAAAGGCACCCAGTTCAATTTACACATCCAGTCCAATAGATCCCAACACTACACGTAGCCATTATGCACATACACTACCAAAAGTGCATTTACTAATAACAGTACGGTTGTGTATTTCAACCAGTAGGTACCAATTCTCCCAGAAACGCTAAAGTAATTAAACACATAACCTATATAATAGCTGAGTTTCCAATTCATTGATCTTTGTGTGAGCTTGAATAGTTTGCTCATATGCATGCAGCACATGTTTTGAACCCACACTTTGGGTGAAAGTAGTGAATTAAAAAATATGGAAAATTAAATGAATGGGCAGATATCCTAACGTTGTGGAGAATCGACCTATAGCTAATTGTAAGAGGAAGGGGTAAGTGTAAGAAAGTGGAAAGACAGCCAGGTAGAATTCACTACCAAAGGGAAAGGAATAGGAATGGGTAGGACTGACTGAGTGAGTGTGAAGAGAGGATGTGATGACTTGGGAAAAGGGCAGCTCTGTCGGAATTTAAACAGTCACTGTGGTTTCCATCTGGAGTCAAACTCAATAACATACAAATATGGTCATGGAAAGAGATAGTAGGCGAGACAAGTCAGGAAAATGAAAAGGTTTCCCTCCCGCAGTACATAGGTTATCTATGAGCGACTAGGGCTTGCAGGAGAAGAATAGATAGGATGCTAGGTATGCCGTGTGATGGAAGTGCTCTACGTATACCTACATAGGTGTGGAAGATACGGGCTGGGTGTGTAGACATGAGATAGTAGGATAGGAGGGAGTTGTAGTGGTTGGCTGGAGAGAAAGAAGGATTGTAAAAGGATGAGGAAAGAGGAAGGAAAACCCCCTGAGTCAAGCTTTGAGTTGAAAAGAAATTCCCAGCTCTTTCCCCAGCTTCTTGTTTCATGAAATGTTTTCAAGCATATTCCATCCATCAGTGAGCCATAAGTTCCTAAGTTTTATTCCATTCTATACCATCATATTACAATTATACCTTAATATACACATCCCTTCCCCACTTTTCACTTCTCCAACTTTCAATGGCTTCAAACCAACCAACTCACCAACCCACCAACCAATCTAACGATAGAGCTTACCTTCCACTTTCTCCTTATTTCACTCTTTTCTCCTTTCTTCCACACTATGAACTACCTCGTCTTCCTCCCGTCCCTACCTGAAACCCTTAAGAATATTACCGCAGACTTTCATTGCCGACAAGCTGCGATAGGCCTCCATAGCCAGGATGCAGAGAACGTTCCCCGACTCCACACTTCATACTCCTGTCCTAACTACTAACTACTTTCAGCTCTTTTCATTTCCCAACCAAACCATGGAAACTCACTTTCACTTTCTTAGTCATCCACAGAAATTCTGTGCTTGACTGAC
The DNA here is from genome assembly GCA_034695205.1 of Dicyrtoma fusca. Lineage (NCBI taxonomy): Eukaryota > Metazoa > Arthropoda > Collembola > Symphypleona > Dicyrtomidae > Dicyrtoma > Dicyrtoma fusca. The sequence continues at coordinate 55,562 of JAQFZC010000331.1, read as the reverse complement.
TATAATAGAAATCGTAAAGGGGGCTAGATGAAGCCGTGCTGGTCCTGGTCCTGGTGCTGGAGAATTTATCCATGTACCTGAGAGTGAGGTCATAGCATTAAGAATGTCTGAGGGGGCACGTGCACACATTGCTTATACAAACACGAGGGTAGGGTTAAACCTTGTGTCACTTCCACCATTCAAAAATGGGAGGAAGCCATGTATGGGCGATGCCTATATATGCAGCTAAGCACGGAACTAGAAAGTGGAGTAATAATAGTAGGACCATAGTGGCAGTGAGTGCGAGTATCTGTAGAGACGCTTATTATATTATCATGGGATGGGATGGGAGAGGAAATAGACAAGAAGTTTTGAGCCTCTAATCAATATTTGGGCAAGTAATTCTCACATATTCAAATCCTCTTTCTCAATCCTCATGTTTTTCTTCGCTCTTCATTCACATTGCTTTGCTCCACACCTTCACCTACCCTCATCGTTATCACATTATGTAGCTGAGAGGCAGGGGAATGAGGACGAAGACGAAAAGTGTCTGTCTGTCTATCTACCCATCTACCCATCCTATCACTACAAGTGGAGACGAGTATACCATTTAGATACATCTATGTAGACCTACGCACACCTTTCTCGTACTTTCTCCTTCTTGAACAACTAAACTGCCAAGTATCTTATATTTCTTGTGCGCAACCTGCGTTTTCAGCAGTCTCTCACTCTCCAGCCTCACTTATCATTGTCAATTGTGAAAGCAACTTTCTCCTACTTCTCTTTCTCTCACTCATTCTTATACATCCCATTTTTATTGCCTTCTCTTTCCCTGTCTTCCGCTTCAACTCACTATGAGCCTTTTCTCTCTCTATTTCATGGACGGCTATACCCATTTTCACTCGTCCCCTTCCCACACTCAACTATCCAGACCCAGGTTTGAGACTATCTTCTGGGTGCAGATGAAATGCTCAGGATGTGTCTCTTCTTACTCCAGGAAAAACTAGCACGTTAGTCATCAAAAAATCATCCACATACCATTCCACTCACAAACAAATTCCAAGAATTTTATTCCAACACACATTTTCTGCATTTTTCCTCGCTCCTCTCCACTCGTCCCCTCCCTCCACAAATTTATCTAGTTTACACAATCTTCATTTATTCCTCACTGCTCTCAATCCACGTGATGCTATTTTTAAATTCCTTGTTAGCAATTCAGTCTACATACGTACTTTCTCACTTACTACACATTGGAACTACCTACTTTAGAATTGGGTACAAATATCCCGATTTTATGGGAATATTTGTCTCAATCTTCTGTCGCTGCATGCGATGAATGAATTACGCTCAATGGCCAATTTTTGACTTCCATAACTAAAACCACTTTTCTGCTTTCACGGGTACTTTGTAGATATATGCCTCTAGTTTATTTATACTCTATATGAGAATACATTAACCACAAAGTATCCCTGTCTGAAGCGAATCAACAATTTAATTATTATAACCTAGTTACTATACATAGTTATATGTATACCTATATGTATTTTCTCGATTTAATTCCTTACAACGGTAGGGACACTTTGAGATTTCGTATACTAGTAAACAAAGTAACTTTTCAATCTTTAAATTGCAGTTTAATATTTGTTTTTGAAAACATAAGGAAGTTTTAAAAACTTGTTTATTATAGATTTTTTAAAGGGAAGAGAAACGTGTGTTAATTTTTCGAATATCGAGCGTCACGAAACGCTAAGGATATACATTACAATTGCAAGGGAGAAAAGCGTAGTTCTATTATTAGTTTTGCGTATCTATTTTTACGACGTAAAGCAGTTGGTGCTGCGCTAGTTTAAATTAGAATGGATGGAGGTACCTACCTAGGTTTGAACTTAATTCTCCATAAAATAATAGAAAACTCCGGGAAGAATTCCTTTCCACAGCCACCTATAGCCCGAATATAGGTTAAACTGATGAAATTTCAATCCCAGCATCTACTAATCTATATATGCTTATCTAACTGTAGCTTATGCAGTACTGATATACATATAAAGTTTGCCAAGAACACTGAGAGCTGCATGTGATGGGTTACTACTATATGTGAGAAAATCTGGTACGCTGTCTGACTGAGCCTGAGCTGATAAGACAAGCTGGCTGACTGTATGCTGATGATAAACTTAAAGACTGTAAACTGATGAAGTGAGCGAAAGTGAATAGGATCCAAATTTGGAATCAAGGGCTGATCAAAGGAGATTATCACGGAATGGAAGCATTGAGTTTCTTCAGTCATGACGATGTCGATGAGATACGTTGATGAGAAAATACGTCTCCACAACCACTCTTTATGCCCATCCTCATCGTCCCATCCCTCTCATGCCAATGACGGGAAACTCAATTAATATACTTTACACATATATTTCCAACCAAGTTTAAGACGAGCCCAAGGGGCTAGTAGAGTTCCCCCTCAACCAACTAAGCCTAGTCCTCTGTGGTCGAAAATAGAATGAAACGTTTCCACTTGAATCTTGAAAGTACTTACTATTACATTATGTGCTGAGCAATCACATGATGTAGTAGGTGTTAATTAAGTTTTAACAAAAGAAGTAACAAGGCCCGCATATTATGCATATTGAGTAAGTAAAGACTTGTATTTCTAAGATGACATGTGTACGGTATAGGAGTTAGGAGGCATTATTTGCCAAGGAGGCGTTTGGCTGTTTGCAAGTATGGAAGGAGTAAAGAGATTATCCTGGGAGTGTACAAGTGTACGGAGGAGAAAGGGGGGAAAATGTTGGAAAAAAAGGAAGATAAAAGGGAAGACGCAGACGGGGATTGGTGTCATGAGTTTGAAGGAATGATGACAGTGGAGGGTCGGCTGGATGGAGTGATACTGTGAGAATTGAAGGAGTGAGATGAGATGATGTAGCGATGGCACTGAGCCTTGACGGCGTCTGAGGAATGGGATCTGACGGGCTCTACATATTATGGTAATGGTTGTGAAAACAAGGGAACGGTGTATAAAAGTTGACACACGAACGAACCTGAGTCTCGGTTACGTTGAGGAGTCGAGCCATCTCAGCTCTTTCGCTCGACGACAAATACTTCTTCACCTCAAACTGTCTCTCCAACTCAAATATTTGTCTGCCCGTGAACGTGGTTCGAGCCTTCTTTCGCTTCTTATTCTCACCCACTGAGGACCCATTCTCGAGAAGTGAGGACGGAGAGTCCACCGTCCCAATCACCGTCGCGTTCGTCGCGCTCGTCGGTGTGTTGTGGAGCGTTGACGATGTCTTGGTGGACAGCGGCGTGGAAGATCCTTTGGATGACGGACAAGTGACCGTGGCTCCGCTTCTACTCCCATCCAACTGACTCCCATTCTCACCCAATGATCCTCCTAATGACTTACTTGATGTGTTTTCCTTTGCTTTCCGCTTAACTCCACTCTTCACCGCTCCATTTCCATTTCCTTGCCCTAAGAACAATACAAAGGGATTAGAGTTTAGAGCTAAAATCGTTCTACATGTGTACGGGTAGCATAAGGATATGCCTATATCCACTCTCCCATACTTCCAAAGTAAATAAAAAAATAGATGCTGCGTTTAACCCTAGCCCACACATACAGTTTTAGTTCGAATTAATTTGCTTTCAGAACCGCTCCGATTTCCAAAGGATCCGCTAGTGTTATAATCACTGGTAGTACTTGGCCACGTTCAGGTGACCTGCCATACCAAAGGTCGAATTCAACGAATTTACAGGAACATTGCTGTTCCGTTTTTACAGATTAACAACACCTTAACCCTTTACTCTATACTAGCTGTAGGAGAAGGGTTCAGTCGGAAGAAAGGGGAAGGAAACTAACCTTCTAGCAAGAGATACAGCTATCCGACTGGTAATGTAGAGCTATCTCAAGATGTTCTGATGGCCTTTGGCTGGAGTACTAGTATTCCGTTTAAACACATGCACTTAGCAACGAATAATCCGGCTTACTTCCAAAGTACAAATAGCTTTACTTACACCCATTTGTAACCAGCATCTCTCGAATACATAGTCAAAGAAAGGGGCCTTCCAATTATGGCGTCCTTGAAAGTATTGTTTTAAAAGAAAGTTTGCAATTATCATGTTTAACAGCTTTTCAAAACTGTTATTTCAAGTTTTCCCTTTTTCAAAATGCTAATGCGTTGACACCCACTCCGTCAAAAAGAAAATCATGATTTTCAAAATAATTTTTGAAAAAGTTTTCTTATCTTTAAGCTTTATAACTTCATATTTGCAGGTCTTCCAATCAAAGGCAGTCATGTGTGCCGTAATATATTATAATAGACTGGAAGAGTAGGCCAAACACATTTGCCTGCCACATGGACAGATTCAAATTGAGTAAGCACATCATCAGGATCACACCTACCTCCCAAAACCAAACTCAGCCAAAGTTACATCAGCTCAAGGATGATAAAGAGTGGTGAATAGGCGTTGATTTTCAGTCTTTGTTCCTACGACATAGATTCTAAAATGCTCTACATTTGGCAGATGACATGGTACTACGTTGTAAGGGATGAATGGGAAGGACGCTGCTGCTGCTGTCGTTGGGTGTATCCTCACTCCTACCACCGACGGACCGGTACTTATGACTTTTGCCTTAGCAATTGTAGACACTTGAAGCAAAGTGCGTGTGCGTCTGTCGACACACTATGTTGCTGCAGTACAGCTGAAGAAAATCGAAATGTGTACAATTAATCCTAATAAGTCGACATGAATGGATCAATTGTTCAGAGAAACAATCTAATGTTAATGTGTTTTCATTCTTGAGTCCCAGAGGGACTGCATGATCTACTCTCCTCCACTTCTCATTAAATTTATTTCTCACCGTCGAGCTCCATCCTCATGAAAGTCAAGTCAACAAAGGAAGCCCGTGTGCAAAACTGGTTTTATTATTATGATGAGGGAGGAATGTTTAGTCTCTGTATTATGGGAATATAAATGGACGCTCATGTGACGCGGAGTATGTACCACCGTGCAGTAAGGTCTGAGGATATGAAGGAGGCGAAGACGGGAAGATCATTCAAAGATCAAGAGACAGGTAGGCTCTATGATTCAGCCGAGAACTGTGGTATCTCAAAGTGTATTAGGAATTAGGATCAAGTCTGAGACTGCTTTATTCTGAGTTATTACCTCCTATGTGTAGGTATAGACAGATTTATAGGGAACAAAACAGAGATGGGCTATGAGCCCATGTCCCTGGGCTGTTTTAGTTTAGTCGATCGGCGATGAAAATATGAAATGATGATGATGGTATTATGCATAATTATTCCATCTATAGACATGAGTCCATGTGCATATGTGCAATCTCAAAGTCAAGAGTTTCCTTCCAGACGCCAGCAGACATGGAAAGATGAGTCAGAAGATGACAATAAAAGCAGGCGAGGAAGCAAAATGAAACGCCAAGGGTTTCCGAGAAAATATCAAATGAAACGTTCCACATTCACTCCTCATTTGTTCAGCCAGAACAATGGAATGGCCTCCATAATAAATGTATCTATCCATCCCATCCTTTCCATCCAGCCATATGTACGCACAAGCTTGCTTTTCAATGACGAGCCGGCAGCTCGATTTGTCAAAGCACTGGAAACCCCTGTAAAGTATGTATACGCCATTATAATTAATAGCAATTTAAGGCATGTGTTCCATATATACGCCTAATTATATATCGGGGCTGAAGAAGCATTACTAAAAGTCCAGTGCCGGCTTAAAAGCTTTGGATCGTCCGCTTCGTATATTTAAAGTAGTTAAATTTATCAATTAAAAGTTTAAATACCACTCAACACTTTTTCAGAAACAGTAAAACTGGTATTTATACTTTTCCAAAATACTGAAAGTGCTATTTACACGTTTCATAAATAATAAAACTCGTATTTACACTTTTCAAAAATAGTGAAACTTCTATTTACTTTTTTTTAAAATAGCAAAACTCGTATTTACACTTTTCATAAACATTAAAACTCGTATTTATACTTTTTATAAACATTAAAACTCGTATTTACCCTTTTCATAAACATTAAAACTCGTATTTACACTTTTTATAAACATTAAAACTCGTATTTACCCTTTTCATAAACATTAAAACTCGTATTTACACTTTTCAAAAATAGTGAAACTGCTATTTACATCTTTTAAAAAATGTGTAATAGGGGTATTTACACTTTTTATGAGTATATAGATACATAGGTAAGAAATTGTTGGTACATACGTCTATACGATCCTTAAGGGAAGTTGAACTTGCGCTACGACGCTTCTATGAGGGAAATTGACTTAGGTACTCCACAATGCATCTTAACCGACGATATATATTATAGCATTTAGCATTATATCTACCCACCTAATCCGACGACTGATAATTTTATCCGAGATTTGACGTTCCTGTACCTCCATGCAATGCCACGTACGCTCTGTGCTAAGGACGAACTGCTGCATAGATTTAATTACATTTCTATCAATGCTATTTAACTCGTTCCTCCATTCCTCCGACCACGTAGAAAGCAAAATAGGAGTCCTCGTCGTCCACGGAGGACAGTGCATGAGCGGCAGCCAGAGCCAGACAGCCATCCATTTCAATGGAAGCTTCGTCAAGCTTATGGGAATCGAAATCGCTATTTGTTCCTTTTCGTTTCTGTCCAACTATTAACCATTGTACTGAGTGAGTATGGTGGTGGGCTAGATGCTTGGTTTTGGTTTTGGTTCGCTTTGACTCTGCCTATTTGTATTAGTTGTTGGTGGAAGTGCATAAGAAAGTTGAACAAAGGACCAGAACGACAGCGACATGAGCTGCTCAATGACACTGCATTCGACTGGGAGGATGGAGTCCCGAACATATTACTATTTGGCTGAGTGCCTGACAGCTTCTACGAGCCGACATTTGAGCGCACCTCCTACGTTTAGACCAACTGACAGATGAATAACGATGTAAAATTACAGTCACAATTAAAACCCATTCCAGTCTCACGGAGTCGAGTCCATCGATAAAGTCAGTTTTTTTTATACTTGACCAGTCAGCAGTTGCCCATGTAGACTGATCTGCAATGCACATCTGCGTGTGTAAGTAATTACCAAATATGTATTGATTGAACGTCGTTGAATGGGATTGGATGTCATTGTCATGGCCATTATGATAATCATGAGAACTGCTAGTCTCTGCATATCAGAGCGACCTACTGTCCTGTTCATGGGCACAGCTACAGAGCAGCAGCTGACAATAATTAGAAATAAAAAAGAAAATTTGAAAGAAATAGGACAGAAGAGTGTAAAATAATTGTAAAATGAAGGAGGAAATAGACGATAGGGTTTGGTTTTGGTTTTCAATTTGACAGAGCGATTAATAAACCTAATAATGGAGTCGAGGGAATTATTGTGAGCAGGTCGAATTATTATTAGATATCACTATTATTATTGTTGACGGCAGCATTTACTTCTGTGTAAGATTCTCCGCTACGGTTCGAATTCCACAAGGCAGTCATCCATGGACCTAGCTATAGGGGGCCTCTCAATTATGATGTTGAAAAACAGATTTTATAAAAAGCAAAAATGATAGGAATGCTTTGAAAGGTGTAAAAGAATAATGCTGACATTTTTAAAAAGTGCAAAAACAAATTTAAATTTTTTGAAAATGTGTAAAATACACTAATTGCCTTTTCCAAAAATTGAAAAATAGTTGTAAGCATAATCAAACATGATATTTAAACGTTCATTAAACGGTCATTTCTACAACGTCATATTTGAAAGGTCCCTATGCTTTTAGCTTCTCTTTAGATTTTAGTTGGCTGACTGGCTCTGTAGCTGCTGCACTGTGATTCTGGTTCTGATTCTGATTCCGCTGATGCTGCTTTGAGTCTTTCTGCTCCAGGGCCAAGAAGTTTGTGCATGCATAAATAAATGCAGACTAGCATTGGTCATTACGATTATGGTTATTAGCTACATTACTATTATGTCGTCGGAGGTTATTTGACTCTACTAACAATAAGTTGCCCTCATCCGTATACACAGTACCTATGTACATGTGTATACTATACTGTCGCAGAGCGTACACTCTTCATAAATTCCAGGACACCACACAGCCTGCTCATTTCAAAGCCATTCCAAAGAGACTAACTAAACTCTATCGCCTTAGCACTAAAAACTTGTGATTACACCATCATTTGTCAAAGGCCTTTATATTTACTCTCCTGTAGTGTCCTAGTCCCTTTTTAAGCCCACACTTTCACCTCAGCCCACAGCCTTCCTCCTTTGCTAATAACCCGGCGGAAGATGAAGAAAATGATGTGCAGTCGCCGTCCCTCCAGTCATCTTTACTGCCTGTGATTACAAAATATTGTCTGACAATGACCTTTTACTTTACATAATGAACCGCTTCACCGTCAAGTAATGGTAATGACTCAATACGTAGCGGCAGATACTACATCGTCCGGCGGTCCCATCTCGGTCTCATTTTCCCTCAATAATTTATAATGACAGCCATCAGTTCGAGGAATCCCTCAATCTGGTTGGGGCTTCAAAAGATTAGGGAATTAAAAAGTAGACAAACTAGGCATCGGTACCTACACACATACTGTCATGTCCTACGATTAGATTCTTCCTCAATGGAAATGTTTTCTTGTGATCTGGAAATTCAAAGGAAACACGTTCCATGAGACACTCCCCAGTTCATGCACTGCAATCTACATAATCGGGATTAGGCTAAGGAGTGAAATGAAAGGAAGGAAAGCGAAGGGTGTGTGTGTGTGTAGAGCGTACGGCGAAGTGAATTGAAGAGGATTGTTTGTTTGTGTTTCCACATGATCTTGAAATGCCTCTGATCGTGGATGATAGTGTTTAAGCGAACAAGACGGAATTTGAGTGTTATGAGGTGCGGCGGAGTGGGGCTACAACTTCCCTACAATCTTAGGTGGACCACATAAACAGCCGTCCGTCCATCCGTCCGTCCGTCCGTCCGCAAAAGAAAGTCGAAGGGAAAGCGATGAAGAAATGGGACGAGTGATGGGAGGAGGTGGGGAAGTATTTCCGAGAAAAGAGAGCGAATGAGGAGATGGAGGGAAGTTGATTTATGTGATGGTCGCTCTGGCTGGGAAAGGGAAGGGAAAGGACAAAAGATGTAAGATGTGGGGCGAGAAGAACTTCATCCTTCCTCTTCCTAATTCCTAATACGCTCATCCAATGGAGTTCGCTCCATTCCTTCCCAGTCAAGACCCACCACTGCAAAGACCAAGACAAAGACGAACAAGGGAAACAAGTCCATGTCAAGAGAGGAAAGAGAGACACAGAGAGAGAGAAGTACGGGCGGACTGACTGACTGAGTGGATGGAACTCAGAGCTGAAGATATTGTCTATCGTCATTTTATGTTCCTTACTTGTCTTCACTCACTCTTCTCGCTCCAGATCGATTTGGATCATTACGAGAGCTCCAGCACCAGCCGACTTCCCAGAATGCAGTGCTGGCGGTGCCGGCTGTGAGGAGGCCAAGACTTGGCTGGTACGGCAGAGCAAACGGAGGCTTGGGATGAGATGATGAGATGATATGAGCTGCTCTCTCTCTCCCTCGGATTCCGCCTTTCTCCTCAAATGACACTCTATCTGGATTCTACTTGTGGACTTTCCTCCTTGGAATTCCTATCCTCTGATTTTAATTCAGTCTCCTTTGGAATAAATGGCTCATGGCTCCTTCTCCCTTCCCTTCTCCCTCAATCTCTCAACTCAGCTCAATCCAGACCTCTCCTCATCTCAGCCTCTATTCTTCCAGCTTCTTCGTCTTCCCTTCCTTCTCCTTCCAGTGAGTCCTTTGACTCGGAGTTGGAGATGGGCCAGCTCCCATCTCCTCATTATTTATGGCTCCTCATCATCACTCACTCCATCCTCCATTACATTCTTCTAAATGGCTCATCCTCACCCTTTCTCACTCTTTCATTCCAATTAGCCCAACTCCCTCACTTCACTCATACAGACAGCAACTCCAATCATTCCGGCTCCCTCCCTCCCTACCTATATCCATGCAGGCTCAGTCTCCACGAGGCCCACTTACGATTAGACACGACCAGAACAATTATCATTTGTCGAGCTTGTATTGCCTATCAGCTCCGTCCTTCCATTTGCAGCATTTCCACTCTTTTATTCCATTGAATATTCATGACACATGTAAATTAATAGCTATATCAGCAGATCCTATCATTTATACGCTTAACTTTTCCCTTGCTGAGTGCTTTTGGGTATTTTATGCACGTTTCTGTATTTATTAGTATCCACAAGCCGTAGCTCTCGTCTCCTGCAGGATGGTTACATCCCAAGTAAAGCACTGTATTGACTTTCCCAATTCTTCACCCGGCCACACCAGAACCAGAACCTGGGATTGTGAGCCATAGAATGTAGCACTTATCGTGGGTGAAGAAGCATTGTGGGGTAAGTCCAGACACAGCTTACAAGCATTCCGCTTTCCTTTAATGTCATTTAGTGTAAGTTTCAAAAACCCAATTTTAACTTATTTACATGCATAAAGTGTAAGCACATCGTTTTACTTGTTTTTACAATGTATAAAAGTGAAGTTTAAACTTTCCAAAAATAGTAAAACCGGTATTTGTACTCTTTAAAAAATTGTAAAACTGGTATTAACACTTTCAAAAATGTGTTAAAGTGGTTTTTACACCTTTCGAAAGTAGTAAAAACCGGTAGTTTACACTTAAAGAATATACTAAAAATGGAATTTACATTTTTCAAAACTGATTTAAGTGGCTTTTGTTCGTTTTTAAAAAGGACGAAAATGGTGTTCACAGTTTGTGCAAGCAAATCAATAAAAAATTGTGTATCGGGACCTTTCAAAAAATGACATTTAGGGCACGCTAGACTTTAATGCACAATGCTGTTAACCAGCTACTAGACTTCCCCACGTACCCCACAATGCATCTTCACCCACGATATGAACATCTACGTGATTGTGTGAATGGGTCTATTCCCAATGTCCCCGCCTTCCATCCACCAATTTGAATAAAGCAAACAAAATTGACAAAACTATTCTAAATGATTACGCCATCAAGATTTTACACGCGTGTCTCCGCGTCCTCCCTTTAGTTCCAGCATTGGAACATTTTCCTTCAGAATTCGAATGGGACAGAGAGAGAGCTCGGATCGCACTGACTGAGTGAGAGCTATAAACGTTGTGGAAAGGAGCCGTATTGTGTGAAGATATGGGACGGGACGGTAAAAAACATTGTGCGTATGCAAACAATGCGCAACAGCTGCAATTATTACATGGGCTCATAAAATACTGTCAGCGTAATAGCAACAGCAATAGCGTCTCCCAGAGATAACACATGAGAAAATAAAAACCAAGGAAATTCCCTGTCTCCGTAGAATACTCTTCGTATTATATTAATTCTTTTTCGAACTGCATGCACTGCAGACATACACAAACTTGGTACTCATGATTAATAGGCTAGTCAGAGGAACATTGCTTTGATTTTAAATTGAATCCTAGCATGCATGCAATCTATATGTATATACCGCTCTTTTCCTTTTCTTGAGGATTTTTCACTCTTGGCCCTGTCTCTGGAAATGGATGTACACGGAGCCATGTGAGCCTCATGCATTAATATATGGTTGTTGTTGGAACAGGTAGAAGAACTCTAGAAACTATGTGAAATTTACATGATTTAAAAATGATGCTCTATGATTGATTTCCCACCTTGGCCTTCCCATTGTATGTGCCACCATGTACATATGTATGCACATCCCTATTACGTAATTAGGTATGTTAGTAAGTACAATGCTAGATAGTAACTACTGCTACTGATATAAGCAGATGGCAGGAAGATTTTTCGGTAAATGAAATTCAAAGCTTTCAACTCGCTTTCCTCTTTGGATAATTTAGTTTGATGGTATCGCAGCGTTTATGGAATGGAGGATTCACACAAGAGACTCCACTCATGTTCACATCTCATGCCATGGCATCATTGTGTGGACATCATATATGGAGATTCACTCTCACAACCATCTGAACACAGATATCACTTGACTCACTTGACTGTATCTGTAGTACACCCTTTATCTACGAGCATCCACCATCCAGTAAGTAAACACATAATAATCTATGTACATACTATGCGCTATGTAGGTCCCTAATACGTATTCTTCTGGTCCTGGTCCTGGTTCTAGTCCACTCATGTGCACTTCTTATATTATCTCGGTTCGTCAGAGAAAAAGTTTGAAAGAAAAAAATAAATATCCGCTTCACTTACACCCCATTAAATTACCAGACTTGCCTATGAATGATGAATATTGGGATATCAATGGAAGATCCATGAAGGCTAATCGCTCTAGGTTAGACATTTATGTGCTTGTTCCCCTTAAGCTTCAATTTTCATTTTCATTTTATTGTCTGAGGCACAGAGAGAGACAGCAGCAGCGTCCAGGGATGCCCAGGCAGCAATAGGATCCCAAATCTATCCATTTATCTAGGGACAGCTAGCTGCCTACATACTTACAACTAGATCGTTGGATTCTATACTAATTAGGCACTATTGCTCTTAGTTGGGCTCATTACGGACCAACCAACCTACCTACCCACCTTAAATAGGTACATACATCCTATCAGTAAACGCAATGATGAATTTGAATCCAAACCAAAATAAAACTCAGATTATACATACCTATATTAAAAAAAAACTGAAAAGAAAGAGAAGGGAGGAAAGAAGACTGACATGACACTCACATCTCCGTGTACTTAAATAATAGAAGCTCTTACACTCCGAAACGTTGTTTTATATTCACGGATGTATGTACCTACATTTGTGTTGGCCCGACCCCGCTAAAGTGGAAGTAGGTACTGTAGAGGAAGGAAGGGAGGGTAATTGAAGAGACTGATACGACTCATAGTCACAGTAGTGAGACAAGTTGAATGAAGTATAATGTGTAATTTGAATCGCTATAAGCTCCTTGTATTTTCCACTAAATTAAGGCCAGATGGTGTGGGTCTGAGTAATGGATCTAGCATCTATATGGCTTGGACCTACAGCCGAAACTTTTCGAGAGTGGGCTCTCTACTGTATGTACAGATGGGATAGACAGATACTATATGTATACATGGAGCAAATGGACAGAGAATACAGAACCAACCAAATGGAGACTGAGGAAACCATTACCGCATATCAGTGGAGCATCTATGCAGATTCTACAGTATACCTATATCCATAGTATATAGCTCTATAGCCGCTATAAAGTGGTATGGTTGAGCGTTATTTCATGCCTATTATGGTATTCTGTCTTCCGCCCCGTGAGGGAATAGTAGTGAGGCAGCAAGTACTGGTGAAGCTGGAGAGTGTATGCTGAGCCATGGTGGAAGGAGGGTACGGTCTGCATCGGTTTGGGCTGGGATGGAAGGAGTGAGGCGAGGAGAGAAAAAGTCATTGTGGAATGAATTGAGTGCTCCGAGATTTGGTCTCGCAATGATTCATCATAATGATCATCATTATCATGGCTGGGTAATATGTACCTAGTCACGTGAATACACAGTGCAATCATAAGTCTCGTCCCATCCCCAGGGAGCCCTCCTCATCGCTCCAATAATCCTACCTTGTCCACGAACGACGAGGAGCATTCCCTTATTGTTACTAGAGGCTCTTGTCATAATGTAATAATGAGATGAAGACATTTCTATCTGTGCGAGGGATAATTCCAACCCTTTGTATGTGGGCACATGGGTAGTAGGTACCTGCCTATACACACCTATGCATGTATAGCAGGCAGGTACATACTGTCAGTCCTAGTGCTTCTCTCTCTCTCTGCTTACACAAATATCCTTTAACGATTACGAGCCATACTAACTAATTTGATTTGACTCGTGTATACAATCTTTATTTATAATCCAGGACGCAGAAGGAAATAAAAATAATACTACCATTTCCAATCTGCTCCGATTTGATTCTTCATGACAGTGTCTGCATCGAGATGCTGATGCTGACGCTGATATAGTTTATAGTTTTTAGGAGCGCAAGAAAACTTGGAAGACTTTCAACTTTCCACTCTCATTAAAGTGTTTACTGTTTAAGTTATTTGGTATTCCGGACTGGTGATGGGACTGGCAGTGTGAGTAGAGCGCATAAAACATACTCTGGTACTCTAAACAATTAAATGCATAGGTATATGTATCTGTAGTACACTTACCTTTGGGTGCAGAGTTTTTGGGGCCATTCTTGGAGGGAAGGATCTTGGGATGTTTCACTTTGGGAATAATGACATTGTTTGGGAGTAGAGCGTTCATGGGGGATTTGGGCCGGGGAGTGAGTGGAGTGGCGATGGAGATCCCGACCATGTGATTATGATTAGTGGCGCTCGTCATCATGAGGGCTCCATTGCAGTGCGTGAGTCGATTATTGTTTGTTTCGGGCGGAGGCGGCGTGGCGGAGAGGGGACGCTTGGCCACTGTCAAATTGAGGGGTTCATCCATGTCAAGCGGAAGTGGCGAACTCAATGTTCTTGTCATCTCATCCTCCTCCACATCCTCCTCCTCCTCATCATCCTCCTCCTCCTCCTCCTTCACAATATCCACGACTTTATCACCAAAACTACTGCGGACCGGTCCGTCCGCCACCTCCTCCGCCGCCACCGTCGCAGCACTATCACCTCCGATCTCCATGGCCACGTCGGCCTCTGCTTCAACCTCAGTTTTACTGACTGCTACTTTCCCCAGAATCACAAGGGCCTCGTCCATCCCCCCCAAAGGAACATCTTTCATCACCTTAGTCTTCCCCCCTTTGAGGTTTTTGCCCCCCTTCATGCCCAGGATGTGGGAGATGAAGTGGGGGGTGGGGGCGCGGGGGGATTTGGCATACACGTGGGGATGCCACGTACTTCGTAGAAGGTTCACGAGGGGACTGTTGATGACAGGAGTGGAGATGAGGGGGACACTCGGGGTAATAGATGGAATGAGGGGGACGGGGGTTGATGTAGTTTTGGGCGAGAAGGGACTATTGTTTAAATCTGTAGATAAATCACTCAATTCGGAAGGGGATGAGATACCATTGGTCATGCTGGCGTTGGGGCAGGTGATGTTGGGACTTGGGGTGGCCCGAGGATCGGGACGATGACGAGGATGGTAGTGACCTTCCCCAGGACTCACTCTTTCCATGGACAAGTCATCCATGGCTCTACACACTACATCACTTCAGGGCAGAGCCTGCACTTGGAGAACACAGACACAGACAGAGAGACAATGACAGTGACCCAATTTCATCAATTTTCAAGAGCAGTTCCATATTCTGCTGAGTGCTCTAGACTACCCGGGCAAGAGGACTATTTTATTTATTTCACCACAGCATTCATATGTAATTCGTTGATGCTTTTTGTTTCTCGTCTAACATCCACAGCACTTTCCCCTCAATTTCTCAACACCCCCTTGATGATGGGAAATACTGATGAAGGAGAACTAATTAACTAATTGACTAACTGACAATCAAAGACCCATTCATCGTTTCTCGGTTTCAAATCCAATTTATTTCGGTGACAGGAGGAGTCACCGCTCACTGTAGTTGAGTGTTGAGCTCATCACTGGTATTATCGGTCAGAATTTATTTACTGCTCTTTGGACAGGGATTGTTCCTGCAGTGAGGGAGGACCGTATAGGCTCAACTCACTTGAGTTCTTCCGATCAAAGTTTCAAGTGGTTTTTTTGTTTTCCAATGGACACCATATGATGAGGATGATGATGACGATGATGATGATGAAGGGAATAAGAAAGTATATGGATGGGCGTGGGTAGAAGGAATTTATGGTTTAGTCACAATCCACATTGACTCTTGTGCTTGAACATTCACAAACTTTACGATGTGCTTCCACTTGGCTGTCTATACGAGATTTACTCACACAAAACACACATCCGGAGCTACAAATCCATGAACGCGTCTCCTTATGCTTCCTTGACTGAGACTTTTGAGTTATTAAAGGGTAATCCTGTAATCCAGTAGCTAATCGATTCTTGTTACTTTAATTCCCACTCAGATTCCAATTTCATATAGCTCCAATTCCCAGTGCATTCCCGTCCTTTCCTTGGCTGGCTTAGGTTTAGTCTCAACGAGCTATGGAATGAGTGCCGGCAGATATTTCTAAAAAGTAAAGGGAGAAAAAAATGAGTTACATCAAATAGATTGCTCGTATCAACCTTGTTTTTTATGCATCTATCACTGCACAGTAGAAACTGCACACAAGCCAACGAATACATAGGTATACAAAAACTGTAGTGCAGGGGAAAATATCTTGGTCTTTAGTTCCCCCATTCCCATTCTAAACTACAAAGGCTTTCTTTCATACATATATGAAGGCATAGGTGGGTGCACATGGAGACTTGCAACTATGACGTCATTCAATTTGTGCTTGGTGTGCTCTTTTAAAAGAAGGAAAATCAGGATTGGAACATTCTGGGAAGATGAAAACGTAAAAATCTCCATTTTTTGAAAGTTTAAATTAGGATTTAAATATTCTGAAAATGTGTAAAATAAAAAAAACAGCCTTTTTCAAAACTGTGAATTGTCATTTAAGCCTTTTAAAAATAGGAAAAACAACACATCGGTATTTTTCAAAATCGCAAATTATGATTTCAATTTTTTTTAAAAGAGAAAGAAATGGTATTTACACATTTCAAAAATCGTCGTTTCTATGAAGTCATTATTGGAATGCCCCTATGCACACCGTTTACACTTACTATTAGCTACATATTGTGTCGTAATAGTTCTAAAAGCTTAGAGCTATTTTCCACAATACGTTTTTACGCTGTGTGTGTGATCGTACGTAGAAGAAAAGGAAAATATAGCTTTCTACATTTTCCAGGACCAGGACGCGGGTCCGTAGGTAGGTAAGTAGTAGTTTAGTTCAGTGTGGCTGTGGCCAAAGTTGTATGTATAAGAATAAGGACTGCGTGAAGGTATACAATGGTAAGTTAGTGTATGTAGAGCCAACCGAGTCCTTCCCTCCTGTTTACATTATAGAAGCCCTGTCTCTTTCCTTCCTCCTACAGCTCTTTAGCCCCTCTGTATACATGTGTGTACCCTGTCTCTCCGTATTAAAAGTAAGTAGCGCTCTGACCGCCGTGGCTGACTTTCCTGGGTAGCAGTAAAGAAGCTCTTCTCCCACTCCGTCCCGACTCCGCCGTCTCAATATGTGATGGGAAGTTTTTTTGAGGCACACGTAGCCATTATTGACGATGTAGAAAAGAGACTTGGAGGATACATAGATCTCTTTCTCTCCTTCTAAATTGCTCCGAATTGCTTCCGTTCCACGTTACGTTCCCTTCACGTTTTTCGTTCCTTTCCTTTCCTTTTAAGTCCAAGTCCACCACCGCACCGTACCGCACCGCACCACACCATGCGCATATTACGAAGGATCTTCAACTCACTTCACTCCAAACAAACCAGACTGAACAATCCATCTCTCTCTCTCCCTTCACCTCCGTCAGTCAAATCAAATGAATTATGCCCATCCTGTCCTTCAACATTTATTTTCTACTCAGGCACACTCTCACTCCCAACCTTTACCTAGACACGCATACATACTCGACTGCAGACTATGCTAAAAAGGACACAGCCACATATACAGAAAGACCCCACCATTTGTCATTTAGTCATGTTACCTATCCAACACACACACACAGAGATTATGGATATTTCTACAAACCAGTACCGCAGAGCCAGAGCCAGGGCCAGAGCAAGTACCAGCACGAGTGTACATGGGTGTCTGTCTAACCAATTTCCCATAAAGAATCATGCATGAATTTCATTTGAGCCAAACCACTAAAACGACACAATAACATTAATTTCAACAAAAAAAAGTGCTACATTTTCCTTCCATCCCCTTTCTATCAGTATGCGCTGAACGTCTGGAGTGAGTAGGAAGGGAGGGTGCATACGTTTCCCTATACCTATAGATACGAATATCAGTTTATGGGTAAATAAATGAATCAAACTTGAGTTTGACAATTACATGGGTATTGAAATGACTGGCTGTGTGTACATGACGCCTTCGCTCTCGGTTCCCCGTGACACGGACGGACGTTTGAGAGTGTATTGTAGAGGCATACGTTTATGTATGTAGAACTGGACTGGACAGAAATGGACATGGAGAAGAAATGATGGAAGCAACAAGATGATGGCAATATGTGAGACTACAAGGGAAGAAGAGGGTCATAACACAGTCAGAGCCATCACTCCGCACAGCCATCCGCGGGTGAGCTCAATAATAATGAGACTAAAATGTTCCACAATCCCACTTTACTAGCCGTCTTGTCCATTTACATTGACAGCAGACCAACTTAACTCCTCACACAGGACTGTCAGTCAGACAGGCCAGACCAGGGCAGAATGGAGCTCGACTCAGAGTGAAGAACATGAGTACACACAATGGACGACAATGGTAATAAGATGGGTGGACGAGATATATTTTCTCAAGACACCTTCCACTCTTCTACGGGAATACCTCCACTATGTATGAACGCTAGGCAATAGGAGCATGGCATGAGGCACAATTATTATTAAAACCATTCCTTGTCCGTATTTTGTATTTTTATTCCTGGACGGAAATACATTACGTATACATATATATCCATCCAATGGAAGGAATTCTGACTCTGTTGCATAATGGAAGTGGCTCTGATATGAAGTATGAGCCATGCCAAGGCAGTACCCTTCCCGTATACATTATCAAGTCAATGGGGAATTCTCTGTTTGGAATTCCAAAGGCAAACAACATCCAGGATGAATCGCTTTTTTAAATATCTTATATACCATTCCGTCTCTTTATTTTGTTTAGCATGAATGGAAGGATACGGAGCGGGGTACACTTCCACAACAGATACTGCCGCTGATGAAGGAAGAAGTTTGTTGACATAAACTGGAGTGAATCATAAGAAAATTAACTAATTAAGTTTGAATTACAGTTAAATCAAACGAGGAACAAATTCCATTCCATTCCAATGCAATGTACAGGATCCTATTACAATATGATAATTACACACATTCATCATCATATCAATGAGGAGTGTAATCGTTCTTTCTCCGTACTCTGTTTATTATGATGTGTCTGTGTCAACCTTCCGACATCACATCTATTATTCTGTCCTCGAATGAGTTATCTAGATTATTATTTCTTCAACACGCTTCGCTCTTCCCCACTAAGCATTTATTATTTTGTCAACAATAGCAACAGCCTAGTAAACAGAGAAGAGAAGAACCAACCAACACCAGAACCCATCCCATGCCAAGCCACACGTAGTAGGTACCACCTACTTTACTGCAATTGAAAAAAAAATCAACTAAATCATAATACACTTGGGGAATTTATTATTCTAGAGCTATGTATGGACATGACTATAGCAAATCAAGAGTAACAGTAACAGTAAGTGGCTCTATATTATGAGTAATTATCCTTATGTAGGGACATCACTTAGAGTTGGAGACGAAGGAAGATGGGTGGTGGAAAAAATTGAACTCGAACCAACAAATATGTCTGGTGGTTCTGGTTCTCTTCTATTCTGTTCTGTTCTGGTGAGGTTGCAGAAAATGCATGTACGAGGAACTAGCTGAAGCTCAAGACGTACATAGAATACAACAAGTAAAGTTGTGGCCAAATAATAAATTGGCTCGTTGGATGAAGTAACAAATTTTATTGTAGTGCTAACATTTTAGTAATAGTACTGATAGTTGATAGTAGTGGGGCATCCATTATCCAACATAAAAAAAAGAAGAAGAGCAGTCCATGGAAACATGTGTATGGTACAAATGGAGACTGCAGCACAGGGAGTCAAGACGGAATAAATGGGCGAAAGCAGTAAAATTGAATTCATTCCTTCAGTCGTCCTTAATTTTATTGATGTCATACTGCACAGTGCAGTTTAATGTTGTAAGCCTCTGCAAGCTGCACTATTGTAGACACTTAGAGCAAGACAAACTACCTATACTGGTAGGTATATGTAGTTCTGTTACTGTACTGTATGCATGTACGTAACTCTCATGTTTGTTTATTCCTTTTCACTTGGCTTGGCTTGGCTTCCCCTTCAAAATTCAGTGTACAGTGCATCCCACCACAAATAACATAGTCTCAGGTGATATGAATAAATAATCCCCACAAATAATCGATGACTAATGGAAACGATAAAAATATCACTTAAAACCAAGACAATAATGTAGCACTTTAATCCCATGTACATATGTGGAAAGGACTAAGCAAGAAGGTCTACACCTTGTATTCGTTTAAAGGGGGCCCTATCTCCAATGCATACATATATGTACATGTGTACAGCATTGAAATTAAATTATGACCGTACAAATACATAGTTACACTGTACACATGCACGTAAGTGTGTTGGAAGATGTATTATTTTGGTTGGCTTTGTTTTCTGTTTAAAGGGGAGGGGAATGGAGTCTCATAAAAAATGGGGTACTTGGTCGACTGTGTCAACAGACAGCGAGGATCGCAGTTTAGAAACAAGAGTGAAAGAAAGGAAGGAAGAATATATATATAGGTAGGTAGGTACACTGTATAGACTATATAGGAGTCAATGATGAAGTGGACTGAAAAGTAAATCATGCTTGTAAACTGGTAAACTGCCTCGTTATTTGATTCCTTTGCTTGATCACCCCCACAGAGAAATTCTCTGTCATCAAAAAGAGCTTAAAGTTCTTTTTTATTTTTTCCCTGAAGAGTAATCAAAATTTTTATTGGATTTACTTCCTTGCGTCATGCTAAATATTGGTAAGGGGCACGCATACATACATAGACTTGGACGTGGACCGATATTAACTCTAATGACGGGCACTGTCTATAGTCTATAGGGTCGCGTATGCATTGTGTGGTGAAATCAAAATCAAAGGATTTTCAAATGTCTCCTAGAAATAAATAAAGAATGTGTGTAATTTCGTGGAATGAGCCTCACATATATTAGTCGCTTGTATGTACATGGCTACCTCTGTCTACATCCATGAGTGTAAAGTGTAATGGATGATCGGGATGTCAACTGTAAAGTGAATCTGAATTGGCGACAAGAAGCCAGGAGAGACGACTCCCTGACTATGAAACCTCCTGTTCCAAATTATTCACTATTTTGCCTTCCAAACACTGAAAAATCCAATTACATATTGTATATGAGTGCCAAAATATATTTAGTTCATACATTATCCCATGACTGTAATGGGAAGACGGGAAAGAGAGAAAAAAATAACTTTTTCCTATAGTCATCAATTTACTCCCTGAAAAGCCAAGTTCCATTCATATCCTGTAGAAACTACATTTTTTCGAGTTTAATATCTTCCTCCATGTTCAAATCCAGGAAAAAAAAATGTTTTAACAACTAATGCCTCCGCCTGTAGTACAGATAGATGCCTACCAAGAGCAATATATTATACAGATTTACAGTCACAATCTCAATTTTACTTTTCCACTTGATTTCAATCCGATTATGTAATGCTCTAATATACCATCTATACTCTCCACTCCGTCACATTAAAGACTCTCGGAAGCATCTTCATAATATTTCCCGAGGAGGAAGGAGCACAAACAAACAATAATTTTGGTGCCCATTTAATTTCATTTGATAAGTTTGTAAACACTGAGTGCTTCCCTGGCCGCACTCCACCTTCCATACATAAATGTACCACATACATACAAATATCTCTACAACCGCAGTTTCCAAAAGTACAGATACCAAGCATCATCCTCTTAAAGTGGAAGGAAGAAGAAGAAAAAATTGAGAAACAAAAATGTTTTGAGACATGAATAAAATTAAAATGCCGGTAAGTATGATTCTATGTTGGTGGATGGGAGGGCTGGTTAACACGAGTGCATAATCATATACAAAAGTCTAGAAAATTGACACACGAGAGTTCAAAAGAATTCCGTTTACATAAGCAGAAGCACCAAGTTACACCTCCCACATGATGCCAGTACCCGCATCAGGTCTATATATCCAGCTGCCAACTTATTACCATATAGGTAGTACAGCTATATAGAGCTGTAGATAATAGAGATGCTCGTCGAAAGATCCTGTACGACATTTCCATTTTCTCGGCACTACTTTATCTCTCTCCCTTCGTATCGGGCTGCAGAGGAGATCTATAGACAGATACTCACGTGGTGGGTATATCTGACGCGTTCATCTAAATTATATGCACTTAACGCTCTGGCCCTGCTCTTGATCTCAGCTCCTCTCATACCTCAACAAAAGGGAGACAGACGTAGTACATACCCACACAGAGTGGGAAAAGAAGACCGTTTGACAAGAAATAGAAACATGAACTTGCCATCATAATTAATTTGAATCTCAAGCACATGGATAAAAGCAAAGTAGTATCTCTGCGTCTCTGTCTCTGTCTGAATAGACGAGCGGAGTTTTGAATGACTCTCACAGGATCAAACGGTCGTGATGAAATTGAAGTTCGTAATGAATAAATACACTTGCCATGTAATTTGTGAATCGGAGACGGACGGACGGGTGGATGGCTGGATGGATGACTGTATATAACTGGATGAATAGTGTTGGTGGGTTTGGGTTTGGATGTAATAAAGACCTTCTGTCTAATAAGTGAAACTCTTGTGGCTTCGAATTGAATTTGAAAATGGAACGTAATCAATAGAAAAGGAGGAAATGTTTCAAGTTCTTTGTGTCTTGTTAAATTATTGTTAACGCATACATAAGCGTATCTACGCTCTTACAGTCCCAAACGTGCCTACCTATACATTTGAATGCTGATCTATGCTTCCCTGTCCCCGTCCCCATCATCCGTCTATGTTTTTGTTTTTGTAATTCTGTTCTGTCTCTGTCTTGGTGGTGTGATGTTTCATTTTCCACAAGTTGAAATTCAATGAAAAACTAGGTAAATGGAAATTTGTAATTGAGTGTAGGCTGGCGAGCTGTCCTGTGACTTTAGCACACTACAAATGTGGGTGCCTACACGTATGTATCTACAGGCATTTCCCTACCTACATTTCTTTCCTATAAGCCCAGTGTTGTCGTGGGGCTATGCTGTAGGTTGGTCGTGGATAGATGGATGGATGAAAGAGAATTTCTATGAATAACTGAAGCCTTGGTAAACATGGGTGGCGGCTGACTCATATTAATTGAGCACTTGACAAAGAACATTAAGTCAAGTTCCATTACCATAGTAAGTCAGTCGACGAGATCTCATTCTGCCCGTCCGTCCGTCCGTCCGTCCGTCCGTCTGCCTATGTATCTGCTCGCACAATTTAAATTTAAAACCTGTGCCACCGTGGTAGGTAGGTAGGTAGGTAGTCTGTCACTGTGTAGTATGTAGATGAATATTCGTAAGTTGTGTGTCAAAAGTAAAACTTGTGATGCCGTATTTGGTGTTGGTGGTTAGTAGGATGGCTCCGTCTAGAACTACAATACAGTACAAAGCACAATGCAATCCCCCGGCTTCCTATCTCTCTGTCTCTGCCGCTCAGTTACAGATAAAATAAAGACATATTACACTGCACAAGCTGACTCTGTACTCTGAAGTAGCTCTCGAGCCCTGTGTCTGTATGAAATGGAGGTGCCTGGTGCTTCCACTTGATAAAGTTTTTGGTTGAGGAAAAATAACTGCGGAGTCAACCATGTATATTCATGAATGAGGAAATATGAGGCAGAGCGGCGGTGGTGGTTAACATAGAAAGCAGAGTCTCATCCACACAATTAAGTGAATATCAAGACAGCTAATTGTAAATGAGTAGGATTTCAACGAAACTGTGTAGCACACAATCTATTGTTCCCCATGCTATACATATAGGTATGTGCAATGCACTTGGATACAAATATGTACCTAGAAGGGAAGACAAAAGCGTTGGTAGGTCTCCGTCTGAATATTCCAACTCTCCAACCAAGTACAATGACATAATGATTATGATTATGATTATTGCTATTTTTATTATTCTACTAACGACGAAGCAATAATCGTAATAATTTATACACCAGTAATGCTACACGTAGGAGACTCTCAAATGGTGAAAAAAATTACTCGTCATTTTAGTTTCTTTTCCCCACCAAACAATCAAATTAGACTCAGGATCTCAGGAGTGACTAACTAACAAACCCACCAAACCAAACCATACCAAATATCTTCTGATCTTAGACAGGCAGAAAAAGAAATGCAGACACCGAGATGCCTTCATAGGTATCAGAAGCAGGATCGTCAACGCAGCCGGCCAAAGGCTAAAAAAAAATAGTTTCTAATCTTGAGTGACACGTAATACTGTACTAAAGGCATAGATTTTGAGCTCTGAGAAACGCTTATGATTCCTTTCTGGTGTTACTGGTTATTGAGCTTTGTGAGTTATGTGCACTATGTACATTTTTATTCTGGTTTGGTTTGGAACAACTGTTGTGAGTGCAGAGGTTGACGGCTCAAGAGCGTGTAAATCAGTTTAAAAAATAGAGTCATAGATACAGAGTACAGACCTCTAGGTATGTAGACTGGCTCAAATGACTGTCGGAAGTAGTGGGAAGAACAAAGGTAAACTGGAAACGGCAGGGCAACACGATTCAAGTTTTAGTGTCTTCATATTATGATTTTTCTCTCTCTCGCTCACTCACAGCTTGAGTGGTGGTGGCAGAGACAGTCTTGTGCGGAGGTAAAGAGAGTGACGAGGTAAATTGACTCGTACAGGGGAGCACACATGAAAGTTTAGTGGCACTTAGAGCAGCGGATAGATGAGCAGAAGCTGAGGAGCCGGGAAGGCAAGTATCCAAGTATTAACTGAGTCAATAATGTATGAAGGAAGATGATATGATGGCTCGGCTTTATGCTCCACACCGAGACCGTAGGACGAGGGAACTTCCACTTCCAGCACACAAGTCTCTCCACCACATGGATCCCTAACAAGATGGGTCTTTACGCTCAACGAGGATATCTCTATAGTAACACAAACAAGGAGCGGATGAGTCTTTTCTCTGTGTAAAAGTAGAGATTGGAAGAGAGCACACTATTATTTACTGACAAGTAATAACAGGAGAGTGCTCCACACAGTAGAGCCCACTAAGAACGGAACATGTTCTGTCAGCTGTCTCTCGCGGACCTAAATTACGCACTTGAGTGATCTGCCAATCCGGGATCATTTACCGTGTGTGTGTGTGTATGTGTTGTGTCTTTCCGTGTGTGTTCCACAGTTCGCTGGCAAAAGCTTAATACTTTGCTCGTTCCGTCGGTTGGTCGGTCGGTCGGTTGGCTGCTGCTGCTGCTGGTCCCCGAGAAGACGGCTCCCCGAATCCTGACAAAAGAGACAAACTCGATCCCGATTGGAACTGGAACGTGGTTGCTGAAGAGAGCGAGAATGCTTCCAAAACATTGTCTGTCGCTTCCTCTATAAAGGCATCCAACTATATAGCCGAGCCTATAGAGACAAAAACCGAGTCTGTAACATGTCGAGGCGAGAGATGCACATGACGAAGAAGCGGATACGGGAGACTCTGCAATGCAATTCCAATGCCGTACGTCAAGTATAAAGGAGGCAGTGAGGGCGGCGGGAAGAATGAGACGATCGAAGGAACAAGCTTTCCGTCAAACTCACTGCACCATGATAATGCTCTTTGGACGAGAACCTAACCAGAGAGATGTGATCGTCCCATCCAAATCCCTCCATGGATCAGCTCATCATACCAATCATCTTCCCTTCCCCGGTAGTTTTCGCACTCACTTCACAGAGAGAAACGCGGACGGACATTCCGCCGGTGCGGTGGTGGGGACAGCAGTCTACATGCAATACTGTACGTACAACTGCCGTGAGAGTTGAGACCGAGAAAAGGTCTCATTGCCCAGTACGGCGTGTCCTACTCCTGCTCTATGGCTCCCTTCTTTCCCAATTCCCAGAGTCACAATTTCCCTATTTTTCCTCGGGAATCTCTCTGAGTCTCTGAGACGGAAGAGAGAGAGAGAGAAGTCTATTGGACAGGCTGGTCCCAGGGTCCTCTGTCACTCTTTGGATACAATAAGCACATGTCACTTCTCATCCCACCAACACACATCAAACATTTCCTCAACAAATCCGGGGCCATCTACATACGACTGCTATAGGAGACACCATCCCGGAGCTTAGCTCAACACAAACCCATAATACTCCCTCTCCGTCTGAATCATAAACACTCACTGTCCGTCCCAAGGCTTTAAGACTGGAATTCCACTTTGACTTTCCTCCACTTCCAGCCTCCATTCAACTTCATCTTATCTTCTCCCTCCGCTCCAGTCCATGCAATGCTACCACCACTCATGTGTACAGACTACAGACTCTGCTGAGCCGAAATCCTCAACCTCCATGATATGGGAGTACATGACGTGGGTCTATTCTTCCTAATCCTCTATCAAACTCTTCTCGTCAATTTCTTGTTCCTCCACAAAGTATCATCTCATCCCATCCACCACCATTCCTCACTGCCAAACTATTTCTCCGTCCGCAGTGTTTCTCTACTCATGTGAATGCGGTGGTAGCAGCAGGCACCACACACATACATAGATGGACTGGAAGCTGTCATATCAGAAACTCCAGCCGAGGCCCCATATGCCTATACGTGTATAGGTAGATACATACCCAGTTACTTCGTGCTTCAAGCTCACTTTAAGCACTCAATGACCGAGTTATTGACTCTGAAAGTTTGACTACAGTTAGCCTATGCGTGCTATGCATGTAGCTTTAGGTCCAATGCTGCGGATAGGCTTCCTCATTGAATCCATATATACATAAATACCTATGTTGGAAATACATAATATATTATAGATGTAGACATGTACAACTCAACTCCCACACCCCTTCAAGAAAACAATACTTCCCATAGGGAAAAGTCCTTTCTCATTTCATGATTCCACTTAAATCCCTCTCAAGGTTCTTTTCAGGATCGGCTGGAGGGAAACGAAGCAGTTGAATCTTTTTTTTGGGAAGGATCGGATGCAAGAAGAATAAGTCACGCGTCAGCTGTGTTGTACAACAAACTTCATATTCCCAAGCCCATCCATATGCTAGCTCCATACAAACACACTCACTCACTCAGACCCATGCAAACTTCCAGCCAGAAGAGACTAACAGGAGGAGTATGTAGAGACAGAGATGCTCCGAGTGAGACAACTGGACTCCGACTCCAGTCTCCACAAAAATGAAACATATAGTCATCATCATTACGGAAGATATATCTCTGCGCTTGGAGTTTAATAGATTGTTCCACGTACGGACTCTCTAGAAGCCAACAAACATACGAGGAGCAGAGCGGCACTCAAATTCCCAACTCTAGGTACATACTTATGTACGATGCTACCACTATCCTGAACCCAGTCGCATCTCCCACCATTCTACTGACTTATCATCCCGTGCTCCTATGTATTTTCCTACGGGTTAACTGGTCCTTCTGGTTCAACTCCATAAAGAAAAGACCAGGAAAAATCTGTTTCTTCCTCGATAACTTTGTTCCCGTTGATTAGTATATATCAGGAACAGAAAAAGATTTGGAAGGGGCACAAGTTCCCAAGGAATTTATAAAGTTCGGACCATAGCATGTACTTTCAGACACTATCTGTAGATACAAGGTCTAAATCAAAAGTTTTACAACTTGTCGCTGGGGCCCATGCAGACTTTAATTATGTGCCACTATATAAAGCTTCGCCACATGACTCACGTACATAGTAGGGCAATAGAGCCCGTAGCCATATACATTTGTATGTCGTCTCAAGTCATGTCGGTATTTGCCAGGGAAAGGTCCTAAGAGCAACTATATTAAATCAAATGGAATAAAACAAATGATTTTGAGAGGTCGGTCGCTCTTTCCTAGGGCATGTTTTTAAAAAATTGAAAGGGAATCCGTTGTGACGGGCAGTGCAGTGGAAGAGGAGAGCATTTTAGTCGGATTCGAATATTTGCATTGATTGTGCGTGTACATATAAAATTCATGTAGCCGTCCTTGTAGGGTAAAGTTGGAGGGAATGAGGGTGTAAACGTCTGTCTAAAGGATCAATTCGTAACTTCCACTTCTTGTCAGTGACAAGGAGCGTGTGTCTAATCTACAGCAGTTCTGCAGAGGTATAGCGTTGTTAGGTGGATGGGTGGCTTCGCTTGCTTAGTATATAGGTATATAGTGGGAAAGAGGGGAAAAGGGCTATATACCTACATATAGTAGGTAGTTCTAGATCCTACCTACTTACATACAGAACAGTTTAGTTGTGATGACGACCGGGACCGGGACCGGAATATTGGGATGGAAATGGGAATGGGTAGAACTGATGAAGAATAGAAGAGCCAAAAAAGGAGTGAAGGAAGGGAAATGCAGAGATGTAGAAAGCGGAGAGGGAGAGAGAGAGAGAGAGTAGCAAAGCAAAGCCGTGGAGCTCCCCTACATGTGTCTCGATAGAGACTCTGTGTACTTGCTATGTTCAATGTGAGCTCGCTGAGCGAAATAAAGAATTGGCCGCCGGTGCTTTGAGATATTAAAAATCCATAAATGATATCCAGGCAAGTTGGCTCAATAAATAATATTCTAGGACAATATTGTTCGGCTACAGATAAAAGCCCCGAATGAGTAATCGAGGTAGGAAGGTTCATTTCATACTTGATACGCTACACTACTTCTCCGTCTCTCCTCTGCCTCCACCTCCTCCCATGATAACGCGTTATTAGAATTAATTCCTCAATAGAAACTACCACAAAGATAGGACTGAGCGAGAGAGTAGAGGATAGGGACGGAGAGAGAGAGAGAGAGCAGAATTATTTGAATTTTCTACCATCTCTCATCATACCCATATCATCATCCAACAAACTTCAACTAGAATGCCTACATACTTTGCTCAATGCGGAGTGGCTTCCACTGTACTATAGCCACTCACATGGACTTCATATGGGACACCCATTAAATACATGACTAGCTATATGTACTGTACCACCGCATGGAGGGAAGGAAGGAATCATCCGAGTTATACACTTTCATATCCCATGTTCTGGGGAAAAACAACTGCGCACAACTTTCTATCCATTTCCATTTCTCTGACTTGGTTTCTGGGACTCCATTAAAACGAGCCCAAAAGAGAACAACATTGTGCAATATCTACAACTATGTGGGCGCTCACAGTGTACATGTAGTTATATATAAACGAGTGAAAGTATGGAACGTCAGGCAGGACAAAGATTCTAAGCTGGAAACGATTCTTCCGCTCAAATTTTCAAACTTCCCCTTGTTTTTTTCTCTCTTTCTCTCTCGTCTCATCGCATATTGCATACCATTCCATAGAAAAGGATTGCGAGCGAACGGGAACGGGAACGGCAGTTTCAGAAGCAGCAGCAACAGCAGCAGCCAGTACAGACTTCCGCGGATCGAAAAAGTTGAATAAGCTTCCTCACACTTTCTAAAGTGTAAACATGAAACAGACAGCATATTTGTATAGTAGGTGCACCTACGCCTACCATCTCTCACTATTATTTTTTTTCTACACACGCTATGACATGGCAAGGCATTGTACCTCTTTCTACCTGAACTCCCGTAACTCTCACTCACACATGCACGCACACGCGACACGACACGACGACTTTCTTCTTGAAAAACAACTGGGAACCGAGACACCACCACTTTTACTTCCCTACTTGTGTGCCATTCAAAAGCCCATCTCTTGCTCTCTCTCTCTCTCTTGCTCGCTCTTTCGCTCTTTCTACACTATCGCCCTGTGGAACTCTGTGGAAGGAGGAAGGGAGAGAGAGAGAGTCCCAGCTAACAAGACAGCCGAGAATGACAATAAAAGAGTGTGAACTTTTCCCACATTATATCACGGCGACACGACACCGGGGAAGTAGAGAAAGGAGCATAGGACTGAGAGAAGAGATGAAAGAATGTTCCCAGTCATTGTATTTCCTGTTAAAATAAACTTTGCTAAGATTTAGATTTTGCGTCGAGAATGACAAAATTCCAGGAATAAAACTGTCGACGGCGTGTGGCCGTGCATATCGTGGGCAAAGAGGCAGTGTGGGATTTTTAAGGCGAGTTTGATCTTAAACAATTTAGATAGCTACAAGTGAAACTACTTACAACGTTTAAATGTTGTATACAGTGTGTCATTTATTTAAATAAAACATTGTAATGTTGTATTTACACTTTTTCCAAAGTTCTAATATCAGTGAAACTGGCATTTACCATTTTTCAAAAGCATACAGTACATACCATTACACTTTTCAAAAGTAGTAAAACTGATAATATTAAACCTTTTCTAAAACACTAAAAGACCAATTTACACTTTTCCAAAGTTCAAAGTAATAAAACTGCTATTTAAACCTTTTCAAAAACACTTAAAGACCAATTTACACTTTTCCAAAGTAGTAAAACTGGGATTTAAACCTTTTCAAAAGCACTAAAAGACCAATTTACACTTTTTCAAAGTAGAAAAACTGGTGTTTAAACTTTTTTAAAAACAGTAAAACTGGCATTTACTCCTTTGTTTTAAATGTGTAAAACCGATATTTACTTTGTTTGGACTTACAAGGCTTCTTCCCCGACGATATCTAGAACTTCGACCTAGCTCCAGGATAATTTCCCTACATAGAGTTGGGCAATATATAATTATATACATAGCCATAGAGGGACTCTCATTATTTGTAATCCTCCTCCTCGTGGAGCGACCAAAGGACCAAAGACGACCCGGGTAGTTAGCACATTTCTCTCGGTCGTAGGGTACGTATATTTGTACGCTCTCCGGTTCCTTCGCATCCGTCCATACATATACATGGCACGTCAATGATGATAGAACGTGAGCATTAAAATCATGTCCACACTACATCAGGTTTACAGGGTAAAATAAAATAACGAGAAAGAACTTAATAAGTGCGGAAGGCGAGGAGATTGGGAAAGAGAGCTTCCACTCAGCTACTTCCATTCTTCCTGTACTCTGACGAGGCAACTCTCTCTCCCTCCTTCCTCGTACACACGACGACCAGCAGCAGTGCCTTCTCGGTCTTTGCGTCTTTAGACTTTTCCATGACTCTTGTAAAAACTCTTTCTCTCTCTCTCTCTCTCTCTCTCTTTCGTCGTAGCAAGTCACAAACTTATTTTCAGACTTGATTTGGCAGCCGAGCAATATAACAATCTCGTAATGACTTTGCCTCGTCTCTCTCTCCTTCTATATATCTATACATATATCCCTACTCTTTTGCTTAACTTGGCAGAAACATCAGACTCGACTCGTTTTTAGCATCCTTCTCCTTCCTCACTCAATGCTCCACTATCCACGAGTGCAATCCGCAAGCACAAGTATGTATATAGGTAAGTACTTGGCCAAATCATGCACTGTCAACTTAACCCATGTCTACGATCAATCCTTATGGCCCTCCATACATATACCATGCATTTTAGCATCTCTTTGAAAACATGGGAAAAATGAAACGTCTCCAAAGATCGACGCTGAGACTTCATGGACTTTCATCCACTCTGACCTTTTTCTCCTCATCTACCCACTTTCATATTGTTTCTTTTTTTTACCAGCTCTTATCAACTTGTAGCTTAATTGCTCTTTATAATCTTGACATGTAGTTGGAGGAGGAGGAAGAAGTTAATACCGTGGTGGTTGAGCGTGGCCATAACATGTACGGCACAATAGCGTACATGGGCACATACAGTGTACACTCAATTATTATTTCATCGCAGTGTGGTAATAGCAGTACGTTTGCTCTGTATCTATAGATCTATAGATCTGTGCCCTGCACATGTTCCCCGATGTAGCTATATGTATATAGCTAATAGCAGGCCATTCATTGATTCTGAGAAGGACGCGAACATGACTTTAAAATGTAGTGTTAAACCCCTCTCGTCCTCCGTCAAGATTGTGAGCGCGCCGTAATATGGGCATTCAATTTAAATTGATATAGGTATATCAATTAATTACATGTAATTATCATTCACGCCTTCCTTTTCTCCCCTCATTTCCCAACCGTGAGGACCCCATTATTGTGAATGCTACTTAAGGTACATACTTACAGTGTGTTTTTGTTGGGTTGGAGGTGCAAATCGTTTTTGGCTATCGCATCCGTAGCTATGGTCTCTGCTCTGGTGTGAACGGGGATACACTCAATATATTATGCAGTCTCTCAAATGGGAGACATTCATACATGTTTGCAATAACAAATTAAAACTACCTAGGTAGCTACATGCATACATTGGGTCCACTGCTATACACTATATAGTCTGCGCTCTGCACTATTGGCAAAATGTGTGTGTTTTTTTTCAACGTAGATTGCTTCCCAAACAAATCCATGCCAGTTAATGTTTTATGCATTATAATGGCAATGGCACTCGTAATGGTAATGGATGACGGTAAATGGCAATAGGAACGGCAAAAACATGACTGTGTGTACTAACACTAACTAAGCACAATCTATAACTAACTCATTTATTCCTAATCTTATAGTCAGACTCACTCAACTTGTCAGTAGTTTTCGTTCTAAGTAGCAGTAAGCAGTAAGGAGTAATAGGGATATGTAGTAAGTAGAAAATTGTGAGGATTCTCTCTCTCTGTCTGTCTATGTATCTTTCTTAGCGTCTGCAGTTGATGCTTACCTCCGATTCGGACTCCGATTACGACCCCGATTCACTTAGAGTGTTCTAAACTAGCTTTTATACTAATTGCCAAGTACCTAGCCAGTGTGACTGCCACGACGAACTACACTTATATGGATTTGATTGGGAAAATGGGAAAACAACTGGGAGACTGAGTAGAAAATTTAAATCCTAGTTTGTAATTACACTTGTTTTATTCCTTGTGCAATTGAATTAAACGGATGAGTTCAGCTAATCCATCCATCCAACGAAAGGAGCGAAGAAACGAACCAACGGAGAACATGGATGCAGGCATGCATTCACTGTAGCAGTAATTCAGTTCAGTACTTATAGCTAAATGCCTATATGTATGAGCTGTTCCCCTGAAGCTCGTAGCTGAGTTGTCAATAAATTTTGGTTTTTTGGCAACGGGTCCAGAATTTAAATTCAAACTTAAATCCTTCCTCACTCTTACAGCCTCTCTCTCTCTCCACACACACACACACAGATTCCACTCAAACTCAAAATGCTCAAACTCCATATCAGTAATCCAAAGGCTTTTACTACCAACTACATACAAGCTGGAAGTCTTGGAGCTAGTACATGATAAATTCCTAAATTCTATTCTATCCCACTCCCACCAATTATCCACCCTTTACATCTCATGAACAGGGAGTTAAGGTATATTAATTGAGTTTTAGAATTAAATTGTACGTCAATTTCCTATAATTTTTTTCTAAGAACTAAAATCTGTAAAAATAACTCAAATGCCTTAGCCTTAGCATCTTTTAAGCGGAATCTTAGAATATTAGCGAATGCTGTGTGCTTCAGCATGAATCTTCATCTTTAAAATAACCATGGGAATATTGTAAAGGAGATTTTAATTACGCTTTGGAAATAGCGAGCCATACTGTAGCCTGTAGCTCATAGCTTATAGGCTCCTGTCCCTAGCCTGGGAAGGAAGGAAGGGAGGAACAATCATTATTTTGACATGAGAGCACGAATGAATTGAAGGAGTGCAGTATCTGTAGTAATGATTCTTTGAAAATGATCATTTGCCACGAAGCCTTCCATAATTCATGATATCTCACATTCTATTAGTACTACACATACTCTCCTAATAACAACATAACCAGTAGTAGTCAGGATCAGAGGATTATTATTATCGCCTGGTAAATACACGCCGGTAAGAAAGCTGTTTAAAAGATATACCTATAACGTGCAAACACCGCACCGAACCGCACCACCGTTCATTGCATTGGGTTGTACTTGAGACAATAAACAAAGAGGTATTACCAGCGTACCTAGGGAGCTATACCATATATCACCAGAAACTAAAGCCTAGGTGTGTATATACATTTAAGGGTATAGCGATAGCGTACAAATGTGTGTGTATGAAGAGCAGCAGGCTTTTGTACTGTCCTCTGTACAGTAATGTCGACATGCCGGAGACGACGGGGAAATATAAAATGTTTACACTTGCCAGCACTTGTCAAGACGACATTTCTTTTACTGCCGAGATCGACACAATTAGTTAATATTTACAAACAAACGACAAGTTAATTATACTTAATGCATTTTTTGTGAGTATCGTCGTCAATCGTCAGACTAATAGACTATTCTTTTATGCTCTCTGCCAACACACACACACAGCATGAGAGTACATGGACTCTCAAAGTCTTTCCATTGAACCCAGAGTTCCCACAAATAAAGCTCAACGGTCTCCCATTATCAGTATTAGTCCCGACTGACGTACCTAGTAGTAAAATAAACGACTTCTTCTGCTGTTCTGCTCAACAAGTTTTAGTGGAATTAAATACCTATCCAAAATATCCATAATCTAGATAGACACTATGGGATTGTATTTGGTGGGAAGGGCGGCAGGGGAAATTGGGGAGATTTGCGCAAATACATAGAAAGAAATCAATCAAGTAATCAGGTACCTACCATGCCTGATGACCAAGTTAAAATCCTTCACATCCAGCTCATGACTAAATTCGTCACACACTTGACACTTGGAAATCCTGTCACACAAATTTCCTCTTGTTTATAAGTTCCACCGAGTCAACCTTGTACGTACCTATGCACAGTAGCAAGTAGGAGGAACTGAGACAGATTCTTGACAAATATAAATACAGCACTGTTTATACTGAATACTGATGCACGACGCAGGATTATAGACACACGAGGTAACAGTTTAGACAAGAAGCAATCCGCCTTGCCCTCCTTTCCCACTCAACCTGATTCATCAAAGTTTGAAGCACGACTGATGAGACTTGGACGTACCTTAGTATGTAAATATGTAATTACGACAAGTCACTCCGTCTCCTCTCTGTACTCCGGCTCAAGCAAAGTATTTCGAGGGAATAATAATTATATCAATTTCCTCCACTCCCAATGTAATGTTTGTTGGATTTGGATGCGGACAAGTGACTGGGAGATCCAGAGTAGTATAAAGTTAAGTCTGTGAATTACAGATCTAACAATAAGTATGATGGATGGGCTTGGAAGGTGATCGGGGAAGGTTGCCGGAGATGTACGGCGGTGCTGAAAAGAGTTTGTGTGTGTGAGGACAGAGTGGGAGAGATGTCTTGAGAGATAGAGAGGTTCCTTGTAGGAAAGCATGCGGCGGCAACTACACGATCGCTTGAGAGACGAGCACAAAGTATGAAATCCACGGTAGAAACGTCCCTCGTCTACGTAGACCCAGGGCTGGATGGCTCACTGACTGACTGGCTGGCTGGCTAGTAGTGCGAAGAAGCACTCACTCGGTTGGTTGCAAGTGGAGTCTGTGCTCACACATTCAGAAAGCTCTGGTGCTCCTCGTCAACGTGTGTGTTGGTTGGTCTGGAGAAATGATTTGGGTTGGAAGTCTGGTGTGACTAAATACAAATACAAAGAGTGCTTTCAGAAAATGATGCCCTACCCTACTGAGCAATTAACTAGTGTGCGCACGGATCCCATTCCACTCCATAGTACACTCGTCGTAGATCCTTTCCTTTCCAGCTCGGCCTCACTGCCTTTCCTTCCTCTGCTCACTCACAGTTCCGTTCGTTTCTGGTGGATTGTGTGAGTGTGAGTGAGTGTGTGTGTGTGTGTCTGTGAGCGAGAAACGAAACTTGTCTCAAACTATTCAATCCTCCCCCAATGCCTCAGCCGAGCTTCTACACACTTGGTCCACAATTCACTCCACTCACTTTTAGTAGCTACTACCTTCCTACCTATGCTATGCACAGCCCTATGTCCCCGTGAAGAGAAAGAACAAGTTTACGAGACGCGCTCCCTATACATTCATAATAATAATATTGCTGCCTCAGCTTCTCTCATTCCCCGTCTGCCTGTCTACCTCCCTTCACGTCTTCCTTCCTTCCTTCGCTCCGCTTTTTCCTTCGGATCCTCTTCGTCTGCTCCTTCTTCTTCTTCTTCTACTCCTACTACTTCAGCTACTACTTATTAGGAGAACAAGGGACTATTCAAATACGTCTAAGCTATACAAAAGTCAATAGAGAGCTGGAGAGCTCATCCTCCGCTCTGGAAGTTGGGGAACTGAGAGCAATAAGTAAGTTAGTTCCCTGCCGCAAAGTCACCGCTCATTTATGTACAGAAGTCACTTCACCAGACGAACTTGTTACTCACACTTATTTTATTAGATGTGTCTGTATGTGTGTGACTGTAGCTCGAGCCGAGTTGCTTTTCTTTGTCTGTCCTATGCCATTTAGCTCTGCACACACACACTCAACGGGCTCAATTTGAAATTATAGGGAGAAACCCATTTGCTACCACTAGGCACACTTTACACTCCATGAGAGAGAGAAAGAGAGAGAGAGAGAGACTGAGAAGGAAGGCTCGGGAGATGGACTGGAGAGTGTATTATTTATATTATGTGGATGGTGCTGAGCTGGGTTGATTTGAGTTGACTTGGGCTCTGCATTTGTAGAGATGGTCTTCCCAGGGAATGGAATGGAGAGTTAACTGTGTGAGAGAGGAGATAGGATGGATGTGTGTGCGAGGACTGTCGGGTAGGTCGGTCGGTCGGTCGCTCCAAAGATTACGCAGACAACTGAATTGGCCCTTCTCGTTTAATAAACAGCTTTTATGCTCCCTCCAACGTGACTGGGAATCTTGAACGCCTTCTGCTCAACTTAACTCTATTTACGTACATTATCCTTCGCGCTTTTTCACCATCAAATCCTTGAGTACCCATTATTCCTATTTCTGTATGTACCTATACGCACCCCCATAACGCACACGTCCTCCGTAATATCCTCCATCTTCCAGAAACCGTCTCCTCAAGTGCTCGTCTCATATTCCCAGTCATTCCGCCTACTACTCCACACGCACTTTATCTAATCCTCCGTCCACATTCCACAACTCCGCTCCATGTCTTCACACATACGCTTCATTAGCCTTTTATTTTTC
Source organism: Dicyrtoma fusca (assembly GCA_034695205.1). Lineage (NCBI taxonomy): Eukaryota > Metazoa > Arthropoda > Collembola > Symphypleona > Dicyrtomidae > Dicyrtoma > Dicyrtoma fusca. Next base: position 18,625 of record JAQFZC010000331.1, on the reverse strand, counting down.
CATCCACTACATCCATGGGCCAATTAGCCACAACTCCCATTTTTTGTCTGTATCTCTTCCCTAACCGCGCTCTTGCCACTGTGACAATATGCTTAGATTTTTTGTGTGAAACAGTGAGCGATGCGATGCTATAGTCAGAATTAAAGAAAGCCCGGTCGTTTTTATGTACCTACGGTCGTTTGTTCGTTCTTTCTATGGGTTTTCCCTGGGCACCTCGGCCACGCATTTATTTTTCTAGCCTTCGTGGAACATCACCACGTTCCGTTAAATGGTGAAAAAATAAAGGAGCCTATGGATTATTAAGAAGGACCAGAAGGTGAGTCACAGCAAGGAGGTAGGTAGCACTGTGTTCCGTATTGTGCGAAGCAGAAAGTAAGTCTCGAGGAAATTCACCAAGTGTTTACGTAAGATAAATTGCAAATCTAAAGATATAGACGTAGACAGATAGATGTAGCAGGTACTTGAGGAGTCTATAGATCCGTCACTACCTATACACTTTTAAAATAACACGCACTGCTCTCAAGCAAGTAGATTTCATCAAGTTACTCCAATAATACCTCTAGGTACATTGTGTTGACGACAGTTTCAAGATGGAACTATTGGATTATAGAGATTAATAGAACAGTAATTGCTTTTTAAGATGGTAAAAAAACCTGGAAGGGCTTCATGAAAGACTTTAGTGTTTTACTATTGCACATAAACGATGGTCATGGGCCAGCCCAGTCAGAAAAGACGAGGAAAGTTGAGAAGAGAGAGAGATGCAGTATAAACAGCTGAGAACCCAAAAGCACAACTTGAACAAGTCAAGCTAGCTAATTGAGATTGCACACAGCCGGTCCAAGGAACTACGTGCATACAGGGCTCACGTATTTCCTATTCAGTCCATTTATATAAATATATATATATATGTAAGTATATAGATCCATATTGAGACAAACTATGAACTGCTCCGCTCCGTCCGCCCTCTCTACTGTTTCTCATTCGTCTGCTTAGCCAGGAGTAGAAAATTCCTTTTCCCTCGGGGAAATGGAGGAGAGGAAGACATGGAGCGTTCAGAGGATCAATTATTAACGAAGGAAGGATGATTGGCTGATGACTTGCCTTGCTTTTGTTGGTGACAAACGATCGGCGTTAAGTGGGTGGAGAGCACAACATGGAAACATACAGTCATCTCTGCGTCTTCAATCAAATTCACATGGTCAAATCATGGCTCCCTGCTCTTGCACCGTTCAACTCGTCAACCAAAGTTGTACAAGTTGCTGTACCATTTAAAGACAGCGGGTAGGCATATAGCCCTCCTCCTGATACATAAGTATGTACCAACCATTGTGGGTAGTATAGTTACATACTATATGCAAAGCTACGTCAATGGCACTGGCTGTAGCAATCTCTCATTGTAAACTTCTAAACTACAATTAGTAGACGAATGAAAGTAATTGATTACTTCATGCTAAGATAAAGTTTTTAAAGGGGAAGGATCCAGATTGGTCTGGTTGTGTAGATAGTCGAAACTTTACGAGCATATTGAGGGAGAGCATACATTACAGTCAACTAGCTCAGCTCACTCACTTTGATTTCCAAGAACGGAACTTTCTTTGGAGGGGATATTATTTTGAGCGTACATATGTCCACTGGAACAGGATGCAATTACTACGTGGCGTTGTTCTTGTGTGTGGTGTACTGTATATACTTTCTGAACGTCTGGAGGTGGGTATGTACGTGGGTACAGAGATACGACACACACACACAAGGCAGAGTAGACTGCTTGGGTCTTTCCTCTCGTAGATGGTAAATGGTGCCTGGATGTATGGAAAACATGGAAATGAACGTAAGTTGGGGAAACTGGTGAGAGAATGGAAGAGTAAAGAGGCAGAAAAGTAGGAGTTGGAATCGATCAACTGAGTGTGTGTGCATCACATCGTGGGTACTTAGAGGAGTGAATCACATGGAATGTATGGGGAGCTCCATACTATAATCTACTAAAATATGTAGGTTATGGACGGGGAATGAAGCCTTGCCTGGTGGACTCATAGTGAGTGGAAGGATGTTAGCTAGTTAGACAGGACAGAACATTGAAAGTGAATGGTTTTTACTAGAAGACGAAGTCAACTGGGGGGATTTCTTTTCGGGCTACTATTAATTTAGAAGAGAAGGGGGAAAGGCCAATTGAAGCCGTTTCAAGCGATTTGGAGCACGTTGTAGTGATCAGATTGCTACTGCTATAGGACTCCAATGTACGCCGTAGTGTTATACGTACAAACAGACACCACCAGTACCAGTACCAGTTCCAGAGCCCGTACATACTGTATCTCCACTCCAGCCGAGCATCTCTCTCTCTCGCTATACCCCAACTTTTCCCTTTCCTTAGCTTGCTTCAAATTAATCTTCCATAAAGGAACGGAACGTGTTCTATCTTACTCAACCAGCTCAATACACACACAAAAAAAGCATGAGGATGAGCACCAAGTAAATTGCTTCCTCTTGTTAAGCGTTAACCTTCTCCTTTTCCTTACCGTTCCTCAATAGCTACACCCTCATCTGTCTTACATGTGACAAACAATCAGCCGCTGTTTCTACGAAATGGGCAGCTATACAAGTTCCACGTAGGTAGATACTTTAAGTATTACAACAACTAGGCTGGCTTCCTTCCTTATCTACTTCAAATTATAAATCCCTTTGCATGGCATATGTACGACTGTACACTAGAGTCATGTTACAGCAATGCCATGGTACTGGCAGGGAAAAAGAAGAAATGTAAACTTGAAGTGAGTGTAACTACTCAACTCTTTTCCTCGAATCGAAACTGATACTTTATCCGCATTTAATTTGCTTGCAGAAATTTCCCTCTTTTTTTCTTCCTTGGTCTTTCTCAGGCTTCTCTTTTCTCGTCAACATAGGAATTTCCAAAGTAAAACCATCCTGATCCTTTCTACCTATAATCTATGGCATCAAGTAGGGTTGTATGTACACGGGTAAGTGAGTGACTGTGTGTACCTCGTAGTTTGATTGAGGAATCCCTGCACAGTGAAACCATGGTTCGAGCTCTTTCATTCTCCACAGAATTCGTCTACATTCACTTAATCAAGTTGCGAATGTTTTATACTTACCAAATTAACTGGCCACTTGAGTTCTTTTGAAAATGGAGATATTTAATGCTTGTCAAGTCATGATGCTCGATCAGCTCATATAGGCAGGTACTTGTAGAAACGGTTCTTTGGAACGAGCAATCAAGTAAGAGGACCTGCTTTACCTTAAGGTAGTTGATATAGGTAGATAGGTGTATCTACACACATACATTGTATACAATTCTATTATCAGTACTCTATATAGCTGGACCTATCTAGAAATTTATGTAAACAGACAAACCAGAAGCTTTCATCCCGTCGGATTCCTTCCCCTGTCAGCTGTTTCACTGGTACAGATATAATTATATCTTCGTTACAGTCATTCATGACTGCTTAGCATCGCATTGTCAGTGTCAGCTGGAAGTAGAAAATGAATGACCTGCAGATAACCAAACTAAAATCAGGTTTTAAATACAGCTCGTCCATTCATCCCTCAGATTATTTCACAATCCTAGGATGCCCGCCCGTATAAACTAAAATCTACCAAAATTCGTCCTGCAGCATTGAACCTTGCTACTGAATACAGATACAGCATGTAAGCACATTACATTACCATAATCATTATATGCATGTAACTCAAGACAAAGTTTGTGTTTTAATTTGATTACCATTTGGATGTCAGTCAGCAATGTCATATACCACACATAGCCCTTCTTGTTACGTCGGAACCTGCATTGCCCCAAGTAAAAAATACAAAGCAGACATGTTACACACCAAACAAAGAAGTTCTGTCAGTGCTGCATTTGAGCTACGCAACGCGTGATTTCCACTGCTTGGAGGCCAATTGATAAAGACAAATTCACAATTGAGCACAATAAAAAGAAGATGCAATATCTGATACATTTTACTCAAGCATGGTCTGTAATTGTAATTATAACTCCATTTTAAATACAGTAAAGAAACCCCATGTGGTCTAGTGGCAAGGATAAAGCTGTTCAATCCCAGGCACGGCAATAATTTTCGATATCATACTTTAGTATACCTGGGAAGTAGAACAAGTAATGGATTTTGACTATTTTTTTAAGAAATAATAATAAAGCTGTCTTAGTAATTACATCAAAATGAGATCAATAGCTCTCTACACATGTAAGCTATATCTAACATGGACCTACGGAAGAATGAGCGTCAGCCACAGATTCTTGGAGGAAAGGAAAGGATTGGAGAAGGATGAAGTAGAAGGTGGCTTAAGTGCCAGTGAATAAATGTCTAGGCCATTATCTGTACTGGATATGTTGTGCTTGGCAATGGATGCTACAGGGGAAGAAGGAGAGGACGGAATAAATTCTTTCGGCACAGCAGTCTGCCAGTAAACACAAACAAAGACAGCACTAAAGCTAATAGTACAGGTTCTCCTTTCTCCTTCAACATCCACCACTACGGAGCTGATGATCCCATGAAGAAGCCAAGGGAGTAGAAAATGAATAGACGGTCTACATAAACACATCGTTATCATCAATGGGCTTGTCTAATGCCGCATAATTAATAGGAAAAACTCTGTGAAAATTGCTACGGTTTCATGGGCCGGTAAACACATCCGATGACATGGTTAACATGAGAAGGATCTGTAGTTCGTTGGAGGCTCAAATATAATATATTCCACTCCGGCACATAAATATATAGGTACACATACTATATACATACATACGTACAGTCGTACGTGATGTTGTTCTGACTGGCTGGAGCTAATAGAATCGTCTAAATGCCTCAAGTACTTTACTACTTAACCACCTCCTCTCCTTTCCAACGTATGTAAATAAGATCTGCTTGTACACCATCCACATTCGGGATGCCCCACAGTACATGGACGGTTAGAAAGGGAGGATTTTAATCGGAGACTAAATACAAGGTTTCCAAACCGCCGACTAATAATTTGCCAAGTTAAGAGCGAGCTTCAGTGTGAATAACTGATATCAGTAATTTTGAGTTGTAGGCGGTATGTCTGCCACATGCGTCATTTACTGTGCTTGATGGAACTATGCATACAATGTATAATGCAAGATGTAACCTAAGATCAGAAGGAAGGATGCACTACTGGCTGCTCCAAAAACTGAACTGTATCAACAGAGTCCATGCCTTTGTACGTGTGTCCGCGGCCGGAAATTCTTGGAGAAATCTTACAGATTGAATATCTACCTGTCAGAACAAAGGGAATTGGAGGGAGAGGACTCATCATTGAAATGGCTCGTACATCGCCTTTGACTTGAAACCTAATATCTATCGAGACTCAAGACAGAGACAGAGAGACAGTGAGAGAGGCTGATGTGTAATTTATAAGGAAGACTTTTTGGCCCTGCCATGGTTTCCTTGAATAGGAAAAAGTGGAAGGAGACGAGAGAGACAGAATGAGAGTGGAGTCAAGTAATAAATTTCAGGTTGTTCGTGTTCTAAAGAATCTGAGCCTGAGGCGCAAATTGCGTAAGTCTCAAGGAAGCTCTTCACTGATGACTCCGTCTCTGATCTATCTAATGTACCAAAGTGTGTGTGTGTGTGTATCTATCCTTCATCTCCCATCCTCTTCCTCCTTCTACAATGTGCTTTCTTTCCTCTACCCTCGAGAAACTTGTGAGGAAAGTGTTTGATGATCTTTGGCTTCTACGGAAACTAAAATACTCTGTTCAATTCAACAACTTCAACTTCGTCTCTCTCTCTCTCTCTCTCCCTTCGTTAATACAGAGAGTTGAGAAATCTGTACACACACACTATGCTAGACCAACATATGTTTTTGTTCCAAGTTTCAATCTGTAGTCAGTCATGAGAGAGATAGCAAAGTCTTATTTTATGTACAGGAGAGATGGAGTCAAGTCGAGACAAGACGTCTACACGGAAGAGTATATTAGCCAGCTTTATTCTTTCAATGTTCCAAGGCTCATGGAGCAATAGAGCAGATGGGAGAGAAGACTGGAGAGAGTGAGCATCTGAGTAATAACTCCCGCACATAGTTTCTAATAAAGGAGCTCCGACTCTTCCAAGTATTTGAACAAAAGCCCCTCCGCCAACTAACCATTTCTAGTATAGATTTCATAGATAGCATTTTTTCCCTTTCTTTCTCTCTCTCTCTCTCCTTCCTCACTTGAGGGCTTCACCATTATCTCGAGTGTACTTAGTAGGCTAAGAACCAAGAGCCCCTCTGGCCTTAAACGGAGTCATCACTCATCATTAAGCACGAGCAAATCTCGTCGCATGCATAACAATTTGCTACTCATTGAGCAAGCAGTCCAAGTCTTCAAGTCGAGAGACTCAATTGGACGTTGAAATGTGAGTGCGTACATACAAGACGAAGGGGCTATCCTGCACACATTTTATGAAAATCAACTCAAAGTTTCTCATAGTCGTTCAAGTTCATTATAAAATGGTTTCGTAAACATGTTAGGGGTATTAGGGAGACAAGAAGATTGGAGGGGGGAGGGGGCTTTAAATGGATCATTCGCCTGTCTTCCCTCTACAGAGTCAATTTTTGTGGGTCCTGCTGGAGTGGGAGTGCAGGCCCGTTTCCATGGATATATATATACATATAGTAGTTCTTATGAATCAGATGAAGCTACTGTCTGGGTAGTGGATGGCACTGAAGAAGAAGTGATTGTAGTTGTGTGTGTGTGTGTGTGTGTGTGTGTGAGGGAGATGGTGGGACTGATTCGACGCGGAAAACAAGGTGACTGCTTGTTTGTCAGTCACGGAATGTGAGAGACAGAGAATGGGGATTAAACTGAGAGCGTTGAGCGTGCTTACTTGTAGAGGCAAGAAGATAGATTCGACCCCAAATTGACATTTCAGCAAGGAAAGCAATGTTACGGAGACTCACACGTTCCACGAAAAGGAGGAAAAGAGACTGAGGCAGGACTTAGAGAAAGAGCAGACAAGTTATATGATTACATTGCATTACATAGTTTGAGGCCTATGACTATGAGAATGAGAATAAGTCTTTGGGCTGGTGAACATAAATCCTCCAACTATGCGTGTATTTGAACAAACCTAAACTTCCCTTTTTCTAGCTCCCCTATGGCTTTCCAACTATTCCCAAATACCATAAAATGTACCCTCTTTTCCTCACTGACACATTCTCAATTAACACCAAGAATTCTTGAAAAATGATCCGTGCAACCGACATTAGTCTTGGTGTAGCAACGAGTTCAACGTGATTACTCTTATTTCACTTTTTTTTCTCTTCTCCTTCTTCTCCTCTTCGTCTGCCTTTCCTCCTCTCGTCTTCCGAGAGTCATCTCAATGTATCTTGTCTACACTGCAGTGTGTGTGTGTTTGTGTAGTATTCATAGGACCGAGAGAGCGTGTGCTTTACTGCTTGCTTTACTGCGTCGTATATCTCCAAACCCTAGCTCTCTCCTCAAACATCCTCTGTTGCTTTTTCCCATTCCTAATCATCTCAATGTGTGGGGCTATATATGTGTCCTTGGTTTATTGTGCCTCTTTACTTCTTTTACCCAAAGTTAACTGTTCCTTCTGTGTCTCTCATTCACACTTTAGCATGTGCCCTGCACATAGTTTTTCCGCTCTTCCACCAAACGTATAGATACAAAGCAGTTTTTTTTAACTTGATGACTCTCAAACATATTGACATAGGTACTTAAAATCAATACACAAGAATGCTAGCAAAATCCTTTTCTTTTTACTTTTTCTTATTCTTTTATGGCCATATACAGATACGGGTAGAACACAGTCGTGCATCCAGATTTGAATTTTCTACAATTACGATTAAAATTCTGTTGCAATTTGTTTTACAAAGATAGACGATTAGAGATTCCATTTTATTAGGGCTGCAAAAAAAATGTGTCGGCATTTCAGTGACGGTTGCCGCTAAAGGGCTGCCAGAAAGGTTAAACGCTGTAGAACTCAAGTGTTCTTTAAATGATTTATTTAGTGCTTATCAATCGTCTACACGGCAGGCGATCTGTGTGAAAGGCCTCTCTCGCTCCTCACTGCTTAACTGTGAGGAACAAAACAAGAGAGAGAGAGAGAAAAAAAACAGAAACCACAACACCTTGTACTTCTTGAGTGTGACGGATGTCATTACTACAATTAGGGTTAAAAAGCCCAATACTCTTTGATGGTCCCGTGTGGTCTAGTGGCTAGGATACCTGGCTCTCACCCAGGAGGCCCGGGTTCGATTCCCGGCACGGGAATAAATTTTACCATCATCTCGTACTCTCCACACTGTTATTATTCCATTTCCGTTTATTACATCATCATCTATCAATTTAAATGGGCTAACCACATTACTTTTTAAATTCATTCGACAGTGTGTTACCGGGATTTAGATTTTATTATCTCAGAGCATCTTTTTCCATTCGCAAGAACTACTGATAGTATCCAAAAAAATAATTATTACATAATTTAATAGTTGGTAGACTATTTTTTATACTAACTTGGAAATTGTACTTAGGTACCTACATTCCTATTTGAAAGTCTCGCATCTCGTCTTTACCTCACATCATCAAGTTGTAATCAATGTAATTGATTGAGCACAGGCAGTCCAGCCTTGTTGACTCAGTCCTAGGGACTAATGTAATAAATAAAATTATAAAATACAGGAGTTGATACAGACTGAGGGTTTCATCCTCATGTGTCAGCCACATGCCAAGAGATTTTGCATAGCTGAGCAGAAATCAGAAATGTTTTTCATTCGCACACTGATTGTATTGATAGTACAAAAAAAGAGTAAATATCGTAGTTTCTCTGTAGCTTTATTTAACCGTGTGTGGCCGTGATTCAAAGAGAGTACATCTCTCTCTCTCCTCTTTATACCCATTCAATTTTTATTCACGTATCATACAGTCTTCTCTTTGCAGTTTGCAGAATATTTTGATTTCTCAAAGCAAAATAAGTTTGTGGATATCTACACAGACGCTATCATCGTAATGAATCAAAGTCAATTTCAGCTACAGTCAGGAATGCAATTGAAACAACTTAACGTTAGATAGGTACTTACAGATACATATACAGCCAACACCAACAGTTCTACTACGTATTTTCGTATTTTCATAGATAATACGAATTCGGATCTTCTTGTCTTCTGCTCGAAACTCTTTCTGGTTAGGGACGGAACTGATACTGATATCCAATATGCACAACTGGCTGTGAGTTATTAAAATCCGTGCTTCGGTGCGATACATTGTTGGTAAGTATGTGTGTAGGGACGTATTTGATGGGGGAATAAATAGGTAATGGTATAAAATGACATTCACTGCTTTCCATGCAAGTACATAGATCACGAGATAACTATGCACTCAAAGACTAGTAGGAATGGATTGGATTGCGGATTCTTTGTTCATATGCTGAGCTGCGTCCTCTTTTTTTTCGGTTAACTTTACGGGAGGGCATAGTTTATGTATGTACGTGCATGAATAAGTGCGATGCTTTCTGTATTCGGGAAATGGTTGGCTGACTGGCTGGTTGGTTGAGAGAGGCACGTAGATCTAAATGAACCCGATGAAAACCACATCAAACAGTCAGTCATACGGAGAGCGGGTCTCTGTCGTATGCATGCGGGTGAGTGTATCCTCTTCTAAAGAAGTGCTTACAGCGTAGTTATAGTCTAGTACACGCCGGTTGCTGTATCGGTCCTCCTTGTTACGGTACTTGTTTCCGTTGCCAACATGGACTTGCCTCCGTGAGCAACAACAACTTTCCAAAGAGATAATGCATGTAGGAGCCCACTCTATGACAGGAACTATACGGAATCTGTGTGGTGGTAGTGTGTGGGGCTCATGTAGAGGCTGAATATTTTTTTTTCTGGATGCACAAGAAAGTTATTCCGTCATCCCAAAAGTTTACGTCTTGTATCAAATATCAGTTAATAGTTTCTGAAAAATTCAATAAGATCCTTATAGCTATACAAGAGCAAGTGCCTGGATGACAGTATATACTCATATTTCTATTTCGCTTTCCGGCTCACAGTCCAAATGTTTAAAGAGCCGTCGCTCCAATGAGCACACCAGTACTGATCTCGTACATGCTATATACGTATGTATCTGGAAGTTGGGAGGATGACTAGAATTGACTCAACTCGCAATCATCCGTCCGTGCCAAGTCAAAGGAACGCATTGCTCCTGGTTATTAGTTGTTGTATCTAGTACACTAGTACACCATGCCACGCCATGCCACACCGCACTCTCACTCCCAACTACACGGATTGATGATGCCCCGGCAAAGGGAGAAGTAAAAATCAAATATAAAAAAAAACAATATATATAGGTATATGCACATGGAGCTGGTAAGCTGGTAAAAGCTATGGGATAAGAATGGGCTGGAAGGAGAGGGAAAAAAGATAAGTGAAGAAGAATTGAAAGCGTTGCGGCATTATTGAAGTTTAGTTTCTTGAGAGATGTTGTAGGTATAGGTAAAGTGAGTGGAAGAATGGTGGGGTATGGGATGATGGTGGAATGGGAAGGAAACGGGAGTCATCTTCGTCTTTCCTTTCGTGGACGGGCGTGTTTGTGTACATGTGTATGTTCCATAATGTAGAGGCAGGAGGCCATGGGAAGGCAGGGAGAGCAGAAAGTAGATGAAGGAAAAGTTATGCTATGCCCTCCCGAGCAAGTCAAACTCAAAGTTGAAATGATGCGATGTGATACGATCCGATACGATGCGATCTGAGCTAACGATAAATAAATGGTGTTTACTAAAATGCCGAAGTCATGGGGAATCTGATCCCGTTCCGATGGAATGATGATAGTCACAAAGTCCATGTCAAAAAGATGTAGACTCCATAAAAATCTATATTTCTCCATGCTGAGTACACATTTGAGAATGAATGAAATGAAATATTCATGTCTGGAAGTGAGTGGAGAAAATATTGTGAACAACAAGTAAGAAAAGAGGATGGAGAGTGAGAGTTGAGTGAGGAAAGGACGGGAAAAATATATTATACAACTATGGAAATGATAGGTAGATGTACAGATGCATAGACAGACAAGCACATGCAGAAGTTCCAATGTGGATGTTCGATGCAGACATGGCAAAAAAAGCTCCCTGCCAGCCTGCCAACTCAAAAGTGCCATGTCAGTAGTCAAACCAAAAGTCCTCTTTACTACGTAACCAGTTACTTTATCGAGTCTCCAACACACTGCTCACGTAGGTAATCATCCCATCATATCCCTGCACTTCCTATACACTGTGTGCCCAAATGCTCCATGTAGCTTCCCATCGATGAGCTGATTTCCTACTGTAGCTGTATATTATGTCATTCCCATTCCTCGCCGTGCCTTCGACGGCCCATCTACCTGCCTTGTCTTCGCCCAGCACCACCCACCCACCAACACATCTCTCTCTCTCTACCTTACCTGCTTCTTCCCACCTCCTCCGTTCCATCTCCAACCTGGACCTGCATATCGCGTCGGTGAAGAGGCATCTTGGGGTAAGGCAGGCGTCCCATTATGTAATGTCATTTGTAAGTATACCTATATACCAGTTTTTGTAATTTTGAAAAAGTGTATTTCAATTTTACGAGGTTTGAATAGGTGTAGATAGTCCTTTTACTGTTTTGAAAAAGTGTAAACACCAGTTTTACCATTTGCAAAGTGAAAGTTGTAAAGTGTAAACACTAATTGTACTACCTTTGCGAAAGTGTAAATAATAATTTTACTACTTTTGCAAAAGTGTAATTACTCATTTTATTACTTTTGCAAAAGTTTAAATACTAAAATATTAATTTACTACTTTTTCGAAAGTGTAAATACTAATTTTACCACATTTGAAAAAGTGTAAATACTAATTTTACCACATTTTAAAAAGTGTACATACTAATTTTACTACTTTTTCGAAAGTGTAAATACTAATTTGACCACATTTGAAAAAGTGTAAATTCTTATTTCACTACATTTGAAAAAGTGTAAATTCTAATTTCACTATATTTGAAAAAGTGTAAATACTAATTTTACCACATTTGAAAAGGTGTAAATACTAATTTTACCGCATTTGAAAAAGTGTAAATACTAATTTTACTACATTTGCGAGCGTGTAAATAATAATTTTACTACTTTTGCGAAAGTACAAATGGGTACCCCCTAATTTTACCATTTTTTGTGAACACATTTTATGAAAATGGTTGATTGTTAGGACTTGCTTCCAAATGACATTTATTACAATGGGACGGTGTGGACTTTCCCCGCAATGCTTCTTCCTCGACGATATCTTTTGCATATAAGCTGACAGTGAGTTCAGTGAGACACGCTGCTCTTTCCCGTCAACTTCAACCCCATCCTCAAAGAAAAGTCCGCTCAGCATGAGAACTCTACGCCACTCAATGTATCTTGTGTAATAAGTTCCTTTCTACATATCTGTAGAGCCAACGTCTCACGTTACACTGACACACTGCATTCAGCACATTACATCATAGCACATCACACCCGACACGGAAAGAACCGTAAAGCAAGCACCTTCCTCCCCACCTCTACAAAGTGTAGTTTACTTAGTGGCAAAAAAAAGAAAGGAAAAAAATATTGGAAGGTGAGACACTTCTAGGTAGGCAGGTCTATATTTCCATGCGACTATATAGCTATGCACTTCGGTGGAAGATGTGAGAGAGGTGTAAGCGCATTAAGGACAGGAGGACGGGGTTGGTTGGAGGAAGGAGAAGGGCAATGATGATATGGCTGATGATGGTAGTGGAAGTTAATGTGATTAATGATAGGAAAAGCTAGAGAGTATTTTGTTGGAGTTGGAATGTAGCAGGGTGGAATCCAAGTGGTAGTGGGAGAGCTCGAGGAGAGTGGAGAGAGCACGGAGCAATTTGGCACCGACTCCCCGACCAAGGCAAAAGATATATTTAAAACCTCTTAAGTTTTCGACCGAGCAGAGAGAGAGAGAGAGCGAGAGAGAGACAAGAGTAATGTCCCTATGTGTACGTACAGCTGACTCTCACTAATCGCTAGTTTCAAGGAAATTATATTAAGTGGGCAAGAAAATGCACACATCCAAATCGACTTAGTTGGCATAATGATGGCATTAAGAATCGTTTGTCATGTTTTTTGCTTCATCACCATTTCACTCTCTCCTTCCCTCCATATTTCCATATGCTCTCTCAATGCAATGGAGGGAGTCCAACCCAGCCTTCAGACAGAGCCGTGTCACAGGAATTCTACATAAATATGTACACACACACACACACGACGCTCGTCCCCTCCATCCTCCGCACTCACTCCATGGTAATGTAAACGTTTCACTACCAACTCGTCATCCTCACTGAGGCATACATAGTCAAGGACTGAACTGAAACCTCAGGAGAGCCACGGCACTCCATTCCCTCTCTCCATCTCCATCCTAATGTGTATCTGGATTCCATTGGATTAGTTGTCTCTGAAATGCAATACGGAGCTGTAATGTCTCTAAGTGTTTTACCAGCAGCACTCCTCCTGCCTCTCACCGACCGACAGGCCGACCGACCAGCCCAATGAGCGATCCATTCCGTCCCAATCGCTCCTGTCTGAGCGTGACAGGACCATTTAATACAATAGGTAGATTAGCAAAATTTGCTCTGTCTTCCCACCACCACCACCAGCAGACTCGGGACACTCCCGTGCCTACTCAAAATTGTGCGGAGGCACTCGTCCTCTGGAAGGCTGTAGGATCCCCGTTATATTACAGTGGGAATAAGGGAGACGGGCTCAGGACAAGGACAGCATTAGATCGGCAGAGCGTGGATTCATTCACTGCGAATATGAGTCTATGCTCTCCTCCACGTCTCCCAACATATTATCCAGGAGCTATCGGCTGGAGCTGGAGCTGGAGCGTGCTGCTTCCAGCCAGGAGACAGAGAGATAATATGTGTGTGTGTGTATATAGGAAAGTAAACGGTAGAGGAGCGGAGGTCTACGGACGTGTACGATTTCCCAGCGGATCCTTTCCCCCATCATATCCGCACATTTAAATCCACTCGTCTACCTCTATATCAATATGACGTAAAATTTCAGAGGCCGCTCAACATTCACATTATTCCTTCGTCCTTCCCTTCCACGCAACCTCCCCATGCTACAATGCTAGACTACATACGGGGACTGGGACCGGGAGTGTGAGTTATATAGGTTCCTAGTTGTAGAACCGAAGGACATGTATATTTCCAGTCACACTTTAAGCATCCGTACAATATGGAGAGAGAGAGAGAGAGAGGAAAAAAATAATACCTTGCAAGTATTTGTCATGAGTTGATCCTGCCTCTCGTCTCGTCTCCATCTCAATCCCATGTACTATAGAGATCCCATCCTTCCCTTCCCCCCTCTCCCTCCCACACGACTTGTTAATGTCGGGGAGGGCGGCGAGGAGATGGGTTGTAGTCTTGTATGATGAATCTATCGGCTGAGCTCGAGATGGAGAGCCATGCAGTTCTCTGCGAAAAGTTCCATTTATTTTTGATGATCAATGATGAGGAGGAAATCCGAGGCGACTTCTCTAAAGTGCATCTTGATAGGCTTTCCACATGCTCTCTCCTACAGCTACAGTTACACATCATCAGGAGATACAAGAATAGGATCTTCGCTCCGTCCTCCCAAGTACACAGCTACATGCCTAGTACACGGGTTGTTGGGGAAAAAAGAAGTTGAGGAAGAAGACGCACTGGCTTCACCGTCTACCTGCCTACCTTCCACATCCGTCTTTATATCTCCTCTCTCTCTCGCATTCAAATAAAAGGCACGTACACTATCTTCAAGTCTTTAGCTCCAGTCCCCATGTCCTCTATGTAGATAGCTCTCTCAATTCGACTCCCTCCTCCTCGCTCGCTCGCTCTCAGAAGAAGACGAAGCGCGAGGGCGAGCGGTGGGTTTCGGTTTCTTGGAGTTTTTGGGGGGAAATGCGAGATAAATGAAGGAGAAGAGTTGCCAAGACTGATCGATCCAATTCTGACTTAATTCATCGCACTGCTCCGCTCCCTCCGCTCCGCTCCGCATTCCTAATCTTATCATGGTAGATCTCCTTCTGCTTCTGGGGAAGGTAAGAGTAATTTTCTTGTCCGAAAAGACCGTAAAGCACACTCCGTTTCCCCGTTTGTAGAGAGCTTCTAAAGAGAGAAGTAGGTAGTAGGCCTGCCTGCCCATAGAATTATTTACCTACGGAGGTATAGGTGCATAGGTGCCCCATGTCGTGTGGGAGACAGTGTGGATGGAGCAATTTAAATTGGAAATTACGTAAGGAGGACTCGGGATGGCTGGCTAGTAAATCATTCTCCCACTTTTTGTTGTATTGTTAAAAGTGCATTATTGGATTAAGAGTAGCCATGATTTATACGGTCGCTGGGAAGAAGTATCTATGAATTATGATGGTAGAAGTTGTGGCTACATCTGACGCGCTCTTTTAACTCCTGTCACGTTTCCTTCCAAGCTTCGTGTTAATTACTTTGATTAATTGAGAATGTCAGCCGCCCTCTATTTTATCCTCCAACTATAGTCAACACCGTCCCTAGTCTATGTATAGTCCCACTTTTATATGATTTATATAAATTCAGACGTACACACACACACACGCGACTCTTTCCTTCACTCGCCCCGGCCGCCCAGTCAGATACTATGTGTACTCCATACGGACTTGTATGCCTGTACATATGTGCTCTAGCTAAAGACGGATAAATGCTGCACACAAACGACGAGACAATTTGATCATTTACACTTGAGCCACTAACCATACCATTTTCGATACACTTGATCGTATGTACATATAGTATGCCTATATCTATAAACCCATATAGTACTCTCACTGCCCTGCATAATTATATATTTATGTCGAGGTACTACATATGAGCTTAATAGTCCGTTGTTACATCGTCAATTCTCACTTGCTCTCCTTCTGGTTCGGGTTCTGTGTCGCAAGGAAGCTCTTTCCCCTTTCCCCCTATAGCCCATGCCTGCTATAGACTATATAAATTGAGACGAAAACGGAATACGCCATAAAGCGGGGGACGTCGGAGAAACTCATGGATAGACTCTTGAAGCTTCCACTATAATAATTTTATTCCTTTTCCATTTAATTATCATCGAGTGAGTCTCTTCAGTCGTTCCGATTCATTCTATATTCCTCCCAAAACTCCGACGTACAGTAGTAGGCACTTCTCTTGTTCTCTCGTACAAGTATTATCTGGTAAAATGCTCAAATACCTAGGATCAGAGCGTGGTTGTGTGTCTGTATGTAGGTATATAAGCCTCTGTTCTGACTCTGGGTGTGTGTGATCCAGTCGTCATGGAATATACACATTTCCTATAATTATTTCAGTCCAACGGCGTATCTATTCATGAGTGTGTGCGGAGATACAGGAGCTCACATATGGGTATTCAAGAGACGGAATAATGCAGTAATAATGCATATTGGGGAAAATGATTTGCTCACAGCTCCCAAGTCCCAGTCTCAATCGCTATAATATTCCTATACGGAAAGCTCCTAGGACTTTGCTCTGACAATGATAATATGATGCGATGGTACAGACTCGGAGTGAGCGGCACGGCACGGCACTGCACTGGAGGAAGCATCCTCCACCATTATTTACATAATATTTTACGTATATGAGCAACTAATGGAAGTTCTCTCGGTTGTTTCATTTCGTTTTGTCTCGCCTCGTCTCGTCTCGTTACGAGCGGAACAAGCGAGCAAAAGACAGAGAGAGAGAGAGCGAGAGAGCGAGCAAGGAACCAAGTGGAAGTAGAATAAAAGTAAAATATGTGTGTAGCATACGTACCAACCATGAGTCCATGAGTGAGGCTGGAGTTTAGTTGGAGTGCCGGGCTGGGCCGAGAGCTAGGGATTGAGTTTTGAGTGTCTTTAGTCTTTAGCGATGATATGCCATCTCTTAACATGTACACATTTCGTTCATTATGTAAGAATCCTCTCTCTCTCTGTCTATTTATCTTGGTTTCTATCTACTAAATACTGTTGAATGTTGGGGTTGTTCCATGTACACGAGGGATTGAGTAAAGACCGAAAATATGTGAAGTGAGTGAGCAAAATGGTTTTACTACACGAAACAACAGCACACACACATATGTCGATCTTTTGTACTCACTTAGTTTCTCTGTCTATCTCGTAAGTTGCTTTTATTTTCTAGCTCGGCGAGAGAGGCACGGCAAGGCAAAGCAAAGCAAAGGCAAAGACAAGGGCAGAGGCAGAGTTTTACTCACTCACTGTACTGTAATTCTGTAATACTCTATATACATAGGTACACTATGCTATGCTATGCTATATAGGCAGACTAGACTTTTGACTCAACTCAACTTCCACCAAGATATTTACCCAGAGACCTCGCGTACTTCATTTCATGCCATCCTTCCTATTCCTTCAGTCTCAGTGTACAGAGTTGCTTGTACTAACAATACAAGTCACACTTATACTGGTGCAGCTCGGTCGGGCTTGATTCCTATACATATAGGGACGTGCATACATGACTCATCAAGATCCCGTAACTCCTCTTGAAAAAGCAACATGGAACACATTCCCTATCAAAACAACATTAAAAGCTCGCTTTCCTTCCACTTGATAAAAAATAAATGCTTGCAAACTTCTCCAGGGACTCAACCTGTAAAATTAAACAGTTAACTATGACTCTTTTAATTCACAGCTTTGAAAAACTACCAAGATTTTATTGCCCCCTCAGCTTTCAGCTTTCAGCTTTCAGGAGTAGTGAGAAGCAGTGGCAATGCCAGCCCCAGTGCCCGTCCTCACTCACTCACGTCATCTTCAACTGAAACGAAAAGGGCTAAGAGATGAAGGAAGGAACGAGATAGCGGACGGACGGACGAACGGACGGACGAAGGAACTTAACTCGCAACGAGAGCTTTACGCAAGCAAACCAACATTTATATATATTTTTTGTGTACTTTCAGATGCACTCTGCTTTCCTCCTCTCTCCATCTCTGTCTTCCATCCTCTCAGCTCTCTTGGAGATGTTTATCTTAGGAAAATAACAAGTTGATGTAAGATTATAAAATCCTTTATTTCTATCTGTAATGAATTCTAAAAAACCTTTCCTTCAAGCCAGCCCAGCACAACATTGTGTCTAATATAATTAGCTTTCCCCCTCTCGTCATTCCTATGCACAGCCATTTTAATAAAACATTCGTCATTCTCAACGCTCAGCTCACTAGTTTTCCTAGTCTGCTCAGTAAGTATAGCAGCACTCCACTTTTTTTCCGCTCTTTCTTCCACTGCTCTTTTCATATGTGTTGCATATATTTGCTATGGCTCTGTTCTGTGCATAATCACTATAGTGTATTTGCGCCCAAGAGAAGATTAAGGGTTTCTTTTTATTTACTTTATACATGGAGTAATGAAGACACACAATGTACATTTCTGGTGGGTAGTTCTCGTTTTCCACTACCCTTTTTTCTCTGTAATTATTACAGTTTTGCCAGAGATTTCACAACGAAGGGAGTCTGCTTACATAGTACATTACAGTCATGTGCTAAGCCAAATCATTGATAGAATAATATATATTACATTACAATATCGCACATTTTGAGTTAATCGTCCTATTTGGACATACTCGTGCCTGTTATTTTACGAAGTTGTAGTGA
>JAQFZC010000330.1:0-57442 GCA_034695205.1 Dicyrtoma fusca | reverse complement strand
ATTCATCATAATTTTAAAGCTCTATGCATAGTCGCCGGCGCTCAAATTATCGCCGGGGCTCAAATAATCGCCGGGTTCGAGGCTCAAAGTTTGGATAATCGCCGCGGCGATTATTCGGTCAATTACGGTACTTGTGCAGGCTGAGGAGTGGGCCACATGGAAAGAAGTTATGCTACGGGAAATACCAGGACAGCTACCACCTCAACCTGGAATGTGGTTATATAAGTTGGAGCCTACATGGATTTTCAATGGAGACAGAGAAAGAAAAGCAAGTTGGTGGGGATGTTTGTAGACTGTACACGCTGGAAGGAGAACCGCAGCTCAGTAGAGCAGCACGGGAGTCAAAACTCGAGAAACAGTCAGACAGAGAGACAGACAGACAGACAGCAAGGTAGAGACAGACAGAACAGAGAGAGAGGCAAAAGATGAGTGAGTGAAGAATCCTTTGAAGTACAACTTACTTTTCTTGTTGCAAAGAATGTGAGCATGTCAAAAACTAAAACTCTATAAATCTACATCCGTACTGGGATTAACTTACACACACTGACTTACATATTCCAGGAATTTTATACGTCCACGTGGCTCAACTCGCTCAGGAACAACGGACCCTTGTATCATATCAAATATCTACATACGTCGCTCCTTTCCTTCGTACTACTTTCTACTTTATCTTGAATCCATTTGCTTATTTAAACTTTTTTATGTCATGTAAATACACCTATAAACTTTCCATTTGCTTGTTTGTAAAATCAACTTTAAGCCAGTTATATGACAGCGTTTAAAGAGTCAATCAGTTCATAGGCTATTATGGACACAGGAATCAGGTACATTTATACTGGACTATATCATCTTCTTTTATTCATTATTTTCTTTCACTTCATTAAACAAGGCATGGTTTGCTGACGGTTGAACATGGAACGGGAGTGTAGGACCTTCTGAATATGAATATAATCCACAGAAGGTAGACTGAATTGGTGGGAAACATACCAAATAGATATATTTTTCATGAAAATGATACGTTTTACTTTCATCGACGTCATAATGGCTTCCAGCGTTCTAGTACCGTGGCAACTGGGTTATTATTGGGCGGGCAGAATTTTCAGAACTTTCCAGTTCAAACTGTTCAGGTTTTTTGTATAATCGTGCATTCTTTCTAGTTTCGGGCATTTTTAACCACGTTTGATCTGGTGTATGGATAGTTTTATTTCAACTCTCGTCGTAATGTCTAAAACACAAGGAATCTTAGAGTGAGTCAACAATGATTTGCATCGTTTCGTATACAGTAAATGTGTTCAGTATATAGACTATGCTTCTGGGTGTTCGTACAAATACTTTACAACGCCTAAAGGAAGGTGATATCTGTTCTATGTGTTTTAATTCATTTAGTTTAATCTTGTAAAATTTATTTTTGGATTCGTATATCTTTTTATTTAAATAAGGAACAGATGTACCGTATGTCTCCAAATACAATCCGGGTCTCAATTACAAATGATTTTGTAATACGAGATCGTATTAGGATTAGTTTAAACAGTTCTGTGTTACAATGCATTCAATAGAACTCTGGCTTCTAGTACGTCCAGGGTCTCCAATAGAATCCGGGTCTGAGGCTCAATCTGGGAAATGAAACCCCAGGGTTCTGTTGGAAGATACGCGGTACATTAGTTCCTGCACACAAGTTGTTACAGAGTAGATTTTCGTATGCGTTAGTTGCCTGGAAGGAAAATAACAGCGGGCTAGTGTTCGGAGCCCGGATGTAATGAAAATATAAATGATAGTTGCTGTAGTTAGGGTTTGGGAAGAATTATTAAATGAAGGAAGGAAGGAAGAGGGAAGGAACGCCTGGAGCTATGGGGTTTCCTTACATAAGAAGAGAAAGGTAATCCAATTAAAAAGATTTAAATTTTAATTGATTCATATGCTACGTGATGAGTTCCCGTCTCCTTTCCTTTTGGGTCTCACATTCACTCCCTCGATTTACAAGCTGTGTGTGCTAAATGCACGGCAAGAGCTTCAAGAGACTCACATCACAAGAAAGATGAAACAAGAATGAGCAGTGCCAAGAACCAAGAAACTTCCATTTATGGTTTACTCCTTCTATACTGATTTTCATCTTCCATCCCATCATCATCATAAGCACCGAGCACAATCAACAACTCAAAGTAAGGAAATCTTACATCCTCTCTTCTTTTGAAGTTCATTTTTCAGTATTAATTCCACGCACCTAGATTATGCATCAAATGTTTCAGACCTACCTAATTAACTCATCTATCCCTCCATCTATCAATGTACCTCAGCTCACGGGCCCACTACCTAGTGTGCAGTCAAACCTGTGGTTTTCCCTTCTCTTCTGACTTGTAAATAATTACTTTATTCTCTTTACTCTTCCTGGAGGTTCTAACAAACCTTCCAATCACTTCTTCTTTTTACCTCTGCTCACCATACGGCTACGCCACAGGATAGTATTCCGTATCTCCAGACAAGCCGTTATTCCTTTAATATTAGAAGTGGCTGTCTGTGCTCAGGATTTTAATAGTATCATGACTTCGTACACCGATGCTTTAGGATGCAAAATATCTATCTAGGGGCTCAAAAAATTGAAGACTTGCGTGTTAAAATACTGTCTCCTAAAGCCAGTAATACCAAAACAGAAGAACACACATGATACAACCAGAAATCCAGGTGCTCAAATTTTAATGTCTATTTTGAAGGGATTAAAACCCTTATAGGTATTAGAGATTCTTGCAAAGCGAACCCTATTAATTATTATTTTATTTATATTTTATTTATACTATATTTATTAAATTAGTTTGTCATTTATTTGAATGACCTTAGAATATTTGGCAGTTATAGACTCATCCGATCGCCTCCCTTACCTTAATACCTATTATAGTGTTTCAAAAGGAAATAGAAAATCCCATATTTTAGTGCATTTTATACTGGCAGTGTGTTTACAATTTAATTTCTATTTCAAAACATCTGTGGGATACACAGGTTAGGGATACGCAAAGTTGTATTTATGTATGGATGTACCTATTAGTATATTGAGCGACAAACTGAGACGATAGTTTCAAGTGCCTAGATATTTGCTCGATGTGACTCCGTCCTGGTACCTGGCACAGGCTTTGATCTTACACACAAGCTTTTAGTATCGACGACTTGGTACTTTATTTATTCGATCTGGTAGCGTCTGATCCTTGTCATTTCCTAGTGGGGCAGTATAAATTGTACTGCCTATACTGCACAGGGGCCTAATACTTGCCCTTACAACTTTAGCTAAAAAACCAAAATTGATGTTAAAGTAATTCCCACGCAGTAAATTATAGTTTTATTTCCCCAGAACTTAGCTTGGCAACTGAGAAACTACGTACAAATGAGGTCATGTTCTGTACAAGAGTATAGAAGGCAAAAGCTACACTTTAATTTGATAAAAGCAGTTTAAAAGGTAATTGGATTTTAAAATGATAGTTGAAAAGACCTTTCTCCTATGTTATTAGTTTTAGAGAGATTTATTTGTCGACAATAAGAACATCAAAACAGTGCGGTGAAGTGAGCTGATTATACAATGCTGTACGTGATACAGCAGCGATTTTTAATTAGCTAAAATCATTCAATTAGGAATTAAATTAGGTGTTTCCAAATAGACCTTCCAGTATGCATGTAGCTTATTGGGTTGCAACGTCGAGACATTTTCGTATAATACTCCCCCTTGAATGAGCATAGGGACAATAGGGAGGCACTTGCTATAGGTTCCCTGTGCAATGTTATTTACCTGAAAAGATTTTAGCTCGATGGTTGGAAGTACATACATAGTAAAGTAGGTTGTGTCTATAGATGCATGCACATATGATTTTTAGACATGCACTTATGGATGCACGTATGTCTAGCCTTCCGGAAATAAATATCCGCATTACTGTCAAAACCATTTTACTATGGGTGCATATCTTAATTTTAAATTGAACTCTCCCCTACTTGGCTCCATAGCTGTCGTTTTGATAATCCAGGAGGAGGCAGTGGCAGTGGTACTTTTAAGCGTAACAAGCGGATTTAAGATTGAATGGCAATAGATGGAATGATGAAGCCACTCCAACTAACTGATGAGAAAGGAAAATGATCTGACAACGAATGTACGCCATGATATAATATTATCCGTATGATTAATACTACGGGCCAGCAAGCTGCTTACGCCAGAGCTATTGTATAAGCTATATCTCAGGCTGAAGTGGAGGGCTATATATAAATATAATTTAGTACATGAGACCGAGAGAGAGAGAGAGAAGACAAGGCAAGGTAATGACAGCGTGTAGTGCAGTTGTTGAATGGAGCAGAACTTGAGTAGATATGATAAGCGAAAGTGGAGCGGAGATTGTACGAAGATCCCTTCTGCCTCACATGGTGATTATATTACGCTGAAAACTGTAGGTATACATTCATATGTGCCATGTGCAGCTTATTTTTTTCACTAGTCTAGTGCATATTTATAGCCTAGCCTAGGCAAGTCAACATTAGCGAGAGCTGTGGTCTGTAGGAAAAAAAAAGTGAAAGGAAACCTTGAACCTGTACTTTTACTAACGACGTAAATTACGTGGATTTATTTCGCTTGTTAGCATGTCCAAGTTCAACCAATGTGACATTAATACACATCTTCTGCTGCTCACTCCAAATCCCGGGTCTCACTAATCATAGTCATAAACATGTATGCGCTATACATCTCCCGTACTTGTGTAGCCAGTCTTCCTACCCGGATTGAAACTATACCCCCTGAATTACCGAATACACTTACAATTAGCAGAAACAACTGAGGACAAGGGAAATTAGGAAAGTGAGTTGAATTGATAATTTCATGTAGTCATTATTTTTATCCGGATTTTGCACACAACGTTCAGTAGACCGGGATAGCTTGGTTTCGTCTTGGTTGGATACGTTTGTACTTCCTTGGAAACGTAACCATAAATCTCTCCATGTCTGTACTTCTAAACTGCCAACAGTGGTTATTAGACGTCTCATCCGTAATGCTCCCTGCTCTCTTCCGACAAGGTTTTTTTTTACATTTCTACAGAGATACACACTTAGAGCACACGCTCGTGGCCAAAACAGTAGTAGGTAGTAGTTTAGATACAGTAGTAGTTAAGGTAGGAATTTGAGGTACGTAGCTGGGCTAGGCAGGTTCCCTACTTTTAGTTGAGATTGAAATATGGAAGTAAATGCTCCTTGTGTGATTAGACTTCTAATTGCATCCATTCATAATGCATCCACGTCCGTGGATCATGAGGTATCTAAACAAACATGGTTAATTATACGAGGAAAGTAAGGCAACGACAGTCTCATGCTTAGCTATGTGTCTGTAAAATCTGCATAATACACAGGTAGTAGATGGTAACTGTGCATCTACTAACCGTTTTATGTACATGTCGTTGGCTTGAAGCGTTTTAGGCCCGAACTACTCTGCCTTTGACTCGAAGCTTTGTGCTTTAAAATGGGATCATCCAGTCTGTGGTCCTAATCGTTCATCCACGCTGTCAGTTATTTTCAATTCTACTTTCTATTTGAAAATACTGCAAAGGAAATCAAAGTTAATCGACAAAAGAACACACAATCTGATTTACGGTGGATTTGCATTTATCTGTTTACAGTACTACTATTGATCGAATAAAAAAAAAAGACCTACCCCATTAATTTCAAAAATGGTCCTTGAGTGCACTCGACCTTCAAATTTTGTTATGAACCATTTGTTATGATTCGCTACAAATAAATCCCCATATATCAATGGTCGCTGTTTCTTATTCGTTCGGATTCTGATACCCCGTTTCCTTCCTGTAACTGTGGAGTGTGGCTTTGCAGAACTTTGTGTATGTATATTGGTGGCAATAATCAATACCAAAGAATGTAATAAAGGATCAGAAAGAAAGCAAAATCAAATAAAAAGAGTGTCCGCAATGTGGCACGCCATTCTGATGCGCTTGGTTGGCTTTGTGACAAATGGAGAATGAGAATGAATATATTTCGACCGAGATTCTAAGGATAACAATAAATTATTATTCCTTGTAAAGCATTGAAGTAACCTGATTGATGAGCTCAATGTTCATTGGCCGTTTAAACCAATGTTTTTTTTTCTATTTAAATTGAAAAATTAATTGTAAAGTTGGTATGAAATTATTTATAATAATTTTGTTATTTTTGTCTATATTTTGAGCTTTGAGCAGTATCTACATAAAGTTACTAAAATAATTCTTCTGGTCTGGCCTTTTGCAGCCAAGGACGCTTGCATCCGACGACATATAAACCACATCAAGCCTCATTAGAACAGAGTTCCGGGATTTTCTATTCACAACAACTTGTATAATTTTTGTCAAAAATCTCTTTGCAATTTAATCTCACATTAGAAACGAAGAAACCGACTTTTACTACTCCTCTGAGTCAGGACCGTATAATACTATTCACTCATTTATTCACCTTTTATCCGCTCTTGCTGGGGAACTAGGTATCTGTATAGATGTATGTATAGGACATGAAATTCATTAATTAAACATCGCTATGTGCTCCACTCATGTACGTAATTAAATTCATTGCTTTGGATTAATACAAGCAGCTCCCAGACAATGCACCTCGCAGACGAGTCGGCGTCTACATCGGTCTTTGAGTGAGTGAATTGGTTTCACAGCATTTGAAATTTTAATTGGTATGTCTCAATGAGAATAAACGAGAAATTGGGAAATAAACCTCATTAGTTCAGGTGGAAAAGTCAAACAAGGGTTCCCTGGATGTAATGATATCATATCCCGGAGTAAAATCAACAGTGGCAGTGTAGAAATAGACGTGGGTTGTTGGTACAGCAACAATTATGCGTCTACTTATATACAATATACATACACACACACACGAGTGGGTGGGCATGGGACTGAAACTGAAATGGAAAGAAAAAGGCTTTAATAAACCAGGAAAAGAAGAAAATGAGAAATTGGGGTGATGGAAAACGTGTAGGAGACACGTTTTAGAGGCAGTGGTTATTTGTCGGGAGAAAATGTGAACACCTGTAATTGATTACATTATAGACGACCGATGAGTTTGTTCTTGATTTCAAACTCATTCCATATCATTACTTCTACATACACGTAGGCTCCTTTTTCACCGTAGGCAACAGCTCCTGGTAGGTACCCGCATATGGACGGACAAGTAAGGAGCTCCGTAAATATTACGTCATAGGACCAGACTTTGAAGAGACGGCTTTGAAAAATGGGGAAATGGATACCAATGTTTTCATACAGGGCGAAACTAGAAATTACCATTTAAATAAAAACTAGTAACTAACACTTTCAAAAATAATCAAAACTAGTAACGAACACTTTCAAAAAGGCCAAAACTAGTAACGAACACTTTCAAAAAGGTCAAAACTAGTAACGAACACTTTCGAAAAGGTCAAAACTATTAACGAACACTTTCAAAAAGGTCAAAACTAGTAACGAACATTTTCAAAAAGGCCAAAACTACATTTATTACGGTTTTGAAAAGGTTAAAAAAAGGGTACAAACAAGTTTGCGTATTTTCAAAAAATGCAGAAATACACAGATCTTGACTATTTGAATAATTATGAAACTTGGTATTAACTATTGACACATTTGAAAAGAAAGCAAAAAAGATATTACTGTTTTAAAAAAGAGCAAAAATATAATAATTGCGCTTCCAAGAAACGCAGAAATAGATTTAGACTTTTAAAATATTTGAAAAAGTGTGAAACATAGAGTTGACACACTTCAAAAAAGTCATTTTACCTATGTAGTCAATCTTGAAAGGCCCCAAAGTTATTCCTGTTGCATTCTTGGCTGGGTCTAGTCTAGTGGCGGTTGGGGAGCTTGGGTTTGTAGGTAAGACTGTAATGCGTATGTGTGTGTTGGTAATAAGTAGTTGGGTGGCCATTGGGCGTGGGTGTGTTTACATAGACAGACATGGAGAGACAGCTCAGTCAATAATAAAGGGATGATTCTGTATGCGGTGGGTTGGAATGAAGATTCATGTGGACGGGTCTGAGGCGACTGGATGGATGGAGAGAGCCGCTCCTGTCCTGCCCTGTCCTGTCATCATACTCTGAGGACGCTTGAGTGTAATGTAATTTACTCTGCCCACTACTCCCACTGCCTTTTGTTGTCTTTAAATTTATTCCCAATGTTTGTCTTCCCATTTTCTTATCCATCTCCGTACTCCATTACTTCATCACTTTCTTCCCTCTCCTACACATTTTTTTCCTTCTTCCCATCGACTTCAATCTATTCCCCACTTACTCCTACCCTTTAGTCACCACATCTCTCCTCAGTCAGTAGCAACAGCCTCCCCTCCCCCTCCCATTCCTTCCACTTCCATTCCTACATATTATGATTCTTTCCGGAAAATTGAAATTCCAATAATAACATCGAGTGGAAGACATGAATTTAATGCGGGCGGCTCTCCCATCAATGTCTATACAATGAAAATATTTAGGTACACAGACAGTCTCCACCACACACACCCCGGACAGATATCGATATGTCCATTTTGCCTCGATATTTATCAATATTCCGCAGCTGTATACACCATTAATGCTGTCATCCTAAGATGTACGTCGGAGAGCTCAAGCACAGTGAAATATCTACGGACGAGATAGCAGCAATTCAAAACTCAACCTTGAAACTTGGCTCAGCTGTAGCTGTAATTCACTATAGTCACCATCCTACTACCAGCCTACTCTCGAATCATCTCGACGAGCTCAAGTGAGAAAGATAGAAAAAAAGTGTGTGAAGAAAGGAAGTGAGAGGACTTAGTTCAACGATTCCAAAAGACACTGAGGTCACCCACCAGCAGGGGAAAGACTCGTTAAATTATGTACATGTACCAAGAACAAAAGTGTTTATATCGTATAGAGCACTGCTTGGACGAGGCTAGACATGACAATACCGGAAAACCCCGTTTTTTCTTCATCTGCTCACAATAGTCGGGAAATCCTTTACATAGCCAATGCAGCCACTGAGCCCATTTTCACCGGAAAGGACCCCTCGAACTTGGATACTAGCGTCATGGGTGAAAAGTACAATAAAATATTGAAAAGAATTACTTAATCTTATGATTAAAAAATTTGTAACCAGAATAAAATCCTTGTCTATATGGTCCGAAATAAACTCTGTAAAGCAAAACTAGTACTTGGCTTAAATCTCCCAAGAATTGAAAAAACAAAGTTTAAAGACCAAAAATGGTTCAAGGAAACAGTTTTGGCTTGAAATTGCAATGCTAAGAAGAGAAAACAGTTTTTATGACCATGGAAAGATTGTAGGACAAACGTATTGAAAATGAAAATGGAGAGAAAGCATTTAACATATTTTTGTAAAGTCAATGCTATATACAGCATTAGCACATGAAAGTGAGCGTTTCTCAATTTGGGACCGTCTACGCGGGAAAGACATTTTCTGGCTCAGAACCCGTGCCGTTTCCTCACCGAAGGGAGCTCTACCACAGAGCGACGGAGCCTCCCCACACACACACCCAGCAAAAGTACATATAAACAGACGAGTGCTGGGATATTGAATGATTTGAGTTGGAATGGAATGGACCTCACTACCAGAAGAAAGCATGTAAGTCAGTTGGCTAGAATAGCAGTGCTAGAAGAGAGAGGAATGAGTGAGAAAGAGGGTTATTGTAGTGAGAGGTAGAGTAAGTAGTAACCCTGATGGAATCTCAGTTGGGTTGAAAAGGAAAAATTGACCAGTGGTGTGGTGGGGAATTGCATGGAATAGTTGTGTGCTCTACAGGAGCGTAAAATAAGAGTAATTTTACCATGTTCATGACACATGCACGTCCAAACCTGAGCCTGCACAGCCACAGACCAACAGACGCACACAGTATTGAGCTCCACTTGATTCTGCAATGTCGACAGGGAGGGAGAGCAGGGAGCTTTCTCACATTCACATAAGCAAACTAGCTCAACGACCACGTTCTCTTTCCTTTCTCTTTTACTCAATTCTCTACACGGACTTTCTCACTTTTTCTTTCCCTTCCGCTGAAACTTCATCATTCAATCCTTCCGATCAAATGCTCTTCGTCTTCTTCGTCTTCTTCTCCACATTTCTCTTCATATTCAAATCCTTTTTTTTCTTTTTTTTACCATGAAAACATCATGCGCAACATTTTTACTTTATGGGCTTTCCTCGCCTCCAAGAAAGCATTTCCCCTATAGGGCTATGCCCCAAGTTAATAGTTGTTGTGTAGTTTGATGTGACATTGCTGCGTCCTCTTAGATTGACCAATCGGGAGTCAAATTTGTGTGCTTCTAAATATAGTCGAGTTTTTTTCTGCTCTTTACATATACCCTACGAGGTAGAGTTAGAGGCGAAGGCTCGACATGTTGTAGCACTCTTATGGTTTGGTAATAAATTGTATCAGTATTTAGGTACATATGCATAAGGAACACGTGACGATACATGCATTGCAGTCCGCCCGTAAATAATAAGGATACTACTGCTGTTGGATTCCTTGTAGTGTGTATCTGGTTCAACCCACCATTCAAAGCCTCCACTGTCTTACCCAATGGCTTCTAGTATTGCAAAACTTGTCTCTGTATTTTTTATAAAACGATGTGAAAGAGGAGCATGCGAGTAGAATTTAATGCATGTAAAATTTGGTAGTTAAGAAAAAGGGTTTATTTAATGTAGGTAGAAGAGTTTAATATTAAATTAAATTGATTTTTATTTTCTAGAAGCAATGAATTCCTGCTCAGCACTCGGATGGAACGGAGATGCAGATTGTAGAAAAGTACATAAAAGAGCTGGAGCTACAGGAAATAAAAAATTAAAATCAATTAAAGCGGGAATTGAAAGGAGTATATTTACTTGTTTTTGACTAAGGTGAGGTGAAGTAGAAAAGGAATTGGTAGGTACCTCCGTTCATCGGTTGGTAGGGTGGCTCGTAGATTGGCATATTCAATCTTTTGGCCTCGATTCGATTTGGTTAGGTATACGGAGCAAACTGGAGGAAGGAGAGGCTGGCAGGCAAGCAGGCAGCAGGCATATAGGATGGAGTACCTATCTTGGATTGCTGGTAGGTAGAATTTTATGTTAGGGAAATTGGGCCAAAAAGGCATTTCTTGTAAATGGAAATGAAGTGGAGAACTGGAGAAAGGACTGGCAGGATGAAATGGTGACTGTGACCAAAATGTAATTGTCCATATATCTTTCCTAGACCTCTCTCCAGTCGGTAGCGAGTTCCATGTCTACGCTTATAAGAGTAGCTTTGTATACCTATGCGTATCCCACGGCCCACCGTTGGCTGACAAGGAGAATTTGGGCGAACAAACTGTGTGAATATCCATGTTGAATGACCCAACGGAAAGACCTTACCATTTGCTACTATTCACTTTTCTTACCTTCCTCTTGGTATAGGAGCCGGAATGGTCGTGGTGACGGTGGAGGTAGGAGTTCTGGCAGTGCATATGGTTTAACTAATGGGCATTGAGAACATACAATAAACGCATCAATACATTACCATATTCCACATTAGAGATATGTCCCTACTTTGCATCCCTGATGTTTGTGGTTTGGTTGTAGCTATGAGTGTTGTTATACGAAGACGTGTTCCGCTTTGAACTAAAGTAACAGAACACACGAGTGACATTTGAGTAATCGAAGGGAATTAAAGTGGTGCAGTAATGATTTACATTTTTCATGGGATGGGATGAGAAGTAAAATGACGAATGCAAATGACCACATCTCACGGAAATCAAATTAATTTTACTCCCACTACTTTCCTCTCTTTTCTCCATTTTCTCCATTTTATTGTTTTTTGTTTGTTTATTTCTTTGCCCTTTTAGTCGCACACAAATGCGAAGACACACTGGAGCCGGCTAGTACGCTCTTCTAAAACAAAGCTACGGATGAATTTGGAGACAATATTTTCAAGACTACGAGCACACAAGTAAAGCAGGCTCCCTTGGAAGTAAGTAGAATAGCCGGACACACCTTCTTTAATCCTTGGAACTAACTCCCCGGTATTCATTTTATATTTATGCTACAGTACAATATAATGTTGTTGCACAAACAGTAATTTCAAAGTTACATACCTATACCAAACCCAAAGGAAAGCATTCGTCTACACTGGTCTCTGAGCCAGACTAATATTAAACCTGGGCAACTGGGAGCTCGCGTTTAGGAAAATTTTACTGGCATCGAAGCATGCAAGTTCCTCTTTGCCTGACCACATGTACCAAATACCAAAAATGAAGTCCAATCTTGGAATGATAATTGACCTTTTTCTACCTGCCAATGTTTTGAGTTCGTATTGGACATGAAGCAATCACTCGGAGGTTTTTTATGATAAAGGCCAAGTTGACTCTTGAACGACGACAGAGAAGCAGGGGGAATGGCTAAAATGTTGGCCGATCTTCTTCAAACAGAGCCAGAGACACACAGAGACACACACACACACACACTGCTACCCTCTCCAAGAGAACTCCAACTCAAGAGCAAATAGACGTGGTGCCAGTGTGACACACAAAGCGTGAATAAGACATCAAGTTGAGTGCATTTCCTCGAAATTTTATTGAGTCACTCATTCATGGCCTTTCTCCAACGACTCCAAGAGCAAAGTAGAAGTCCTAGCCACATCCCCAACTACCACTCTACTTTACTCTCCCAGTCTCATTCTCTGTCTCAGCACTTCTTTTCCTTTCCATGCCACACTTTCTCCTTTCTTTCTGACTTTCTCCGTCTTTTACTCTCTCTTTCTCTCTCTCTCTCTCTCTCTATCTTGTCTACTGTCTACCTTGGGTCGTATCAAGGGAAATGCGTATACAGACGACTATAAGTAGCACTCCAGCCCAAGAATGGAGATCAATTCTCCAGCTCCGTTCTCCAGTGACTTGACTTTCTCCTTAATGACCATCATTGGCTCACATCGCATATCATGTCTTTTACCTAATGTTCTACAAATTGCTCACTCAAATAGTCTGCAATACAATAGTTTTGTCAGGGAGGAATTAGAATGTGAATATGCAATACAAACTGGTAGGTACCGTGCCTTTTTACACGGTCCTGCTCCGTGCCTCGGTTCACTGCTACTGCCAATACATTATATGGCCTTCCGTCTCCGTCCTACCTCCCTGCTGCAGAGTGGAGTCGTTGTGGGATGAAAAATAGGAAAGGTAAAGGTAGGTAGAGTGTGGACGCCAGAACTCTCTCAAAATGATACAGAGAGAGAGAGAGAGAGAGAGAGAGAGAGAGACACGTTTGAAAATGTTGGTTGTGGTACATGTACTCACACGCTACGGTAGGCAAAGCAGTAGTTGCTGGTTCCTGGTCCTGTTTCATATACAGACGTAGCTCGTCTGTATGCTGAGGCCGTGAGGTAAACTTTGGTTTGGTTTCCTTCCAAGACTTGGACTAGCCGACTCCGTGAGTGTTAACTGCAGGAGGTGGTATGGTCTGGAAAGGCGCAGGTCTCTTTGGGAAACTTTTCGGTTTTTCCTCTGCTTCTGGTCCCGTTAGCCGAGCAGTTGGAGGGAATCTTGGCTGACTGGAACAACTGAAAGGAAAGCGTTCAGACGTCCGACCATACAGTGCACTATCCTGCCATTCCATACCATAGCAAGTCATAACGACTGGATATTCTGGAAAAGTTTATTACGTGGGTTCCGGTGATTTTTCACTTTGCATTTGTTTGCTTGGAGAAACCAAACCAGATATCAATATAATAAGAAACAAAAGGGAAGAAGAAAAGGAGTAAGTGGCAGACGCCCAAGTCTAGAACTCAATTTTTCAGCTCTTTTTTTCTCTAGTGCATACGATTACCCGAGTGAGTCCAAAGAAAAAGAATAACTTCAAAAATCCTTCCCTTGGATGCATGCATCATCTTAAGGCTCAACGTCACTTCAGTAAACTCGGCCACACCGTCACGAGTTCCATAGTTTCTACACGAACAGCACAACTACGGCAAAACTACGCGTAGAAACCCTGTTATCAACTTGAATTAAAGTCTATTAACTAAACCAGATTTTCCCCCTTCCTAGCTCTAAACCTTGTCATCAACTCATTGAGTCAGAAGGGTAGGGAACGTGAAAGTAGAAGGAGACGCGAGTTGAATTAAACTTGCAGTTTATTTATGTAATCACAATCTACATGATAATTATTCTTAATCGAACAATTATGTCAACAACTAAGATTAAAGGTTCACGGATCGTGAAGTGATGTTTGATGTTTCAACCGTGCAGCCAAAAAAGGAGTTAAGTGAACGTGACGTGAATGGACCTGGACTGTGTTTTTAGTAGGGTTCTGAATAAATTTCACTTTGAAATAAAGTAACGAAAAAAACACTACAGGAATAAAAATTTGGTTTTGCGACTCTACAGTCACATTTTCCTCCACGTCATTCAAAGTCTCGTCCTTTATAGCGTATTCAGCAGCATTAACTGTATTAGCTGCATTAGGATTACGTACTCTCACATCTCCTCCAGTACAGGGCTAAACGTTCTCAAATCTGTTTCTCCTTATCGACATTCTGTGAATGACGCAGTGATCCTTTTAGTTTAAAAAGAACAGAGAAAAGGAAGGAGAGTCGAAAAAAGAAAACATAGAAGAAAGCCCGTTCAAATCTTGATATATACTAATACAGGTGAACAATAAGGAATAAAATAACAATTGTCAACAAGTTTTTTCTCCCACTCACTCTTTCAAAGCTACATCGAGGGAGTAAAAAAAGTTGGAGCTGGAAAGAGCCGTAGCAGTAAAAAGGAACGTGACTGCCTGCTTACTGAAGTGAACGGGTGAAAGTTGTAAAGTAAAATCTGATTGAAAGAGGGGAAAAGTGGGAGTAAATCCTCATTAATGATAGCATTGTGGGCGCGAAGGTGATTTTAAAGAATTACATAAAACAAAACCACGACCTACTTGTCCATATAGCCGACTAAACTTTGGCCGCTCAACCACGCTCCAACTTTCCACCGACGAACAACCTACCAGAACACGTTTCTATTTGTGACTGTAAACTCAAACTGCACCGTGTTAGTTCCTGGGTTGTTAGTCTCGTTGGCGACTCCGGCTCTCCACTACAAGTTCGCCCAACATGACAAGGATCACAACATCACGAGGATTACAATACGAACAGAGAATTTAATCTGACCAGATTTAACTTGTGAGCTCCTCTTCCTTCCCACAACTCCGTCACAGAGCGCGTGCTACATACGGTGTAGTTATTTTTGATTCCACTCTCTGTCTCCTTCTCTCCATGAAGCTGACAGTAGAATAAAACCAGAATAATAATAAAAAGGTAGGCAGAAAGGGGAAAGCGTGAGACAAAGGGAAGACGAGAAAATCCCCAACTGAGAATGTTAGGATTTATTCCTGTGAAAAGACAAAAAGAAAGTTTTCCTCGACTCACCCACAGCGGCAGCATCAGCAGCGGTTCAAAGAGGAGCAGCAGCCTCAGCATCAGCAGCAGCACAGAAAAAGAGCGCCAGAGAGGTAGTTGGCTGGAGAAGAGCGATCCCCGTTGTAATAGTTAATATCTATCGTCATCATTTGCGTAGCTATCACGCCTCGGATCCTTGTTGTGTGTGATTGTGTGTTGTTGGAAAGGTTACTTTTGGACTCCCGAACAGAAACTGCCAATAAGAAGTTCAGTTCAACGTTGACTGGGTTGATCCGATTTGCGTGCTAATACACCTCACTGACGTGACACCCCAAACAGATCAACAAGGCATTAACAATTGCAACTCTAACTACTGAAAAGAAAGACCCCGGCTCCAGCACATGAGAATACGTGAGTTAACAAATCCTTTATTATCCTCGCAGCATTCCACCTGAGTCTCAACGTCTCAGTCTCTCAGTCTCTCTCAGTCTCCCTTCACTTTCCAAACTCAAATTCCCACCACGCACCCGGACCTTATCCTTAGTTACGACCCAGACCAAACCACATCAAATATTTCCTCTAAGATATTTTCCCCCGCATTAGAATCTCCCTATCCGCTCGTCTGCTCTCCCGTCTTACATCCTCCTCAGTTTAGGTCCAATTCCTTGCAGTCAAGGAGCCGTTGCTCTTGAAAACCCAAACCTATCCCTCCACGCACGAACTTTTAGCTTCTGGCACGGTGCGGTGCGCTCCTTGGTCGCCAGCCGAATCCGAATTTCCAGACGAGTTCATCCTTCCTCTTTACTTTTCAACTTTTAAATTAATATTCATACCAACTCCTTTCATTATGCAAAGCGCCTTGTATATTTATTTATTCAAGTGCCTAAAAACTAAATGTACCTAAGTACCTTGCCTACATATCAAAATATTTATATGCCTCATTTTCCTCCTCACCCAAAAAGAGGATGCAGTCGGAGAAACTAGGACTGTTTACCAGAAGTGAATGGGTATGTGCACTACTTGTTGGGCCGGTCGTTGGGTCCAAATGCTCACCAACTCGGCTATCCATAACTTACTCCATTCTTCATATCGGAGTATCTTTTATCTCACATTTCCCAGTCTGCTCTCCTGTCTTATTTACATTCCCCTCTGATTAGCACAACAATGTGATTGTAAGATCCTAATTAGAATTTTCAACGCCGAGGAAACTTGGACGAGTCGAGAAATTATAAGTCCAAGTCCTCGTCCTCCTTGGAGCCAAAGATACTTTTAGTCGTCAGAATCAGATTTCAAATCTCGCAATCTGATGCTTTGGTTGGTGTTCTGGGTCTTGGGTTTGGCTTAACAAATTAACTGGAGTCACATCACGATAGCAGCATCCAGGTATATATAACCTATCTTGCACCATCTTCGCCATGTTTATTGTTGACTAGATAGAGAAAAACCACTGGGCCGTCAACCGTCAGCTCTTCACTGTCATCCTTCCATCATGTACAACATGCTATTAACAGGGGCAAGTTCGGCGAACACTGATCATCTGACTAAATTTCCACATTCAACTAATGCCTAGTATACTGGCAGCTTCCTCATTTCCCAGCTCCAACCTTTAGGACGAGCTTTATTTACTATTTAAAGCTCTATCATCCTCTCCTGCGCTCCAAAATTTTCTCCAAAATTTCGTAGCAAGTATGCCAATTATTTAAAGTTGGTCCATTTCTGAATCGAATAGTTACTTGACTAGTTTGTGGGTGAGGAATCAAGTAATTAGCAGCTAGTTTTGACCTTAAGCACGTTCTTCATTTACAATCAATTGAGCTCCCGCCTGGCTTCCTTCATCGCATTCCTTCCATATCCATCAGCATTTACACAGCTCAAAAGGGAAAGCCTCACTCATAATCTGAATTGTATAATATAATAATACAAGTTCCATGTGTTAATTTTGTCCTAATAAGCTTAATAAACTTGAGTTTACAAGGTTTCTGGAGAAAGGAAAACATGGCTGTAAGAATCCATGGGGAATAAAATAACGAACGTCTTGGTCTTTCCCTCTTTCTCTTTCTCTCGCTCTTTCTCCTCAGTCTTCGTCTCATCAGTCGTAGTTTCATGGTTTGTGGTGGAAATAAAACGAGAATGAATGTCTATCACCTTATTAGCAATCAACTGACATCCTAACACTTGCATTCCCACAGTATTAGTTTGACATATTATGTATTAGAAGCGTTTACGTCATCCAAACATTAATTATAATAACTTTATGCAATTTAAATGTAAAACTTTCCTCATTTCCATTACAAATCACAACAACTCTACTCTTAATTAAACGAATGACGGGGGGACACAGTGTGTCATGGGAAGCTTGTAAAGTACAATCATATTTTATATATTTTCTTCGTCAATTATAGAAAGCATAAAATATGGTCTTTAATTACTCAAGCCACAAAGAACACCGTAGTAGTTTGTATCTAAAGTGTAGTACGTTGTAGGTCTCAAAGATTTTTGGTGGGTTTAATGTATGTAAATAGTATGCAAGAAAAAAGGAACCCTTACTCAATTTTTTCAACAACTGTGGGAGAAATTAATCGAACACATCCGGTATGCTAGTATACAGCTATTTCAGGACAGCCAGGCAACCACAAATGTAATGGTAATTAATGCAATGACCTCCATCCGCTTGAATCACATGCGTGTAGAATATCCATCTATAGCCAGAGCTATCCATCCTATGCTCTCTGGCAAAGTCAGGTTCATCTATAGAAGTTACACTGTAAATAAAAGAAAATGGAAATGAAGGCTCCGTTGTCCGTATTTATTGCCGTTTCTCTTGTTTTCACAAGATTAACGGTTTGCTCCCAACCGAAACGCTCCAGCTTGCATCATACTCCCGAACCAGCAAATAACCCGCTACACCTAGTATGTATGTACATGTAGATGCCTAATTTTGTCGTACCTCCCGCCCAGCTCTACTTCAAAGAAATACTCACAACTCCAACAGCAAAACAGTCTTTATATTTTACAGCTTTATTTTTTGCCAACACAAACACGGAATATTTAAACATCCTTTCATACAAAAATCAAAAGTTCAAGTTTTCCTATGTAAATTTAAAAGTGACTTTCTATGAAGCTTTTAAGCGTTATCGAGAACTAGTACGTGTACGTATTACATAGCTTCCCATTACCTGCACGGCAATTGAAATACTGAGAAATTGGTTGCTTAATCGAGAGTTTGTTTCCAGTGCATTGAAATAAGGGGGTCACATCGTTTATATGTCGCTTTCGGGTAAAATGTCGAACAAGGAGGGATTCCATCGTCATAACTCTTTGCAGTTTTCATGCACGATGTGTGCTTTTATCCCAGCAGCAGCCTGGCATGCTAGTTGCTACGCTGGTCATACACGAGTAGTTCAAAGCATCTTCTGTTTATATCATAGTATGATGTGTCTCGTGGTTGCTCGTATAAAAGCTAGCTATACATAACCTAATAGGAATTTGTGAATAGTTTAAGTGCTCTCAGACTCTCATGGCCATATCTGTACTGTACAGTCAATTTTTCCAAAACTTCCAGCTTTAGAGTCCAACTAGTTTCAGTGGAATTTCGTTGCAACCTTTGATTATAGATTCTCCTTTAGCTTTGCTACAATATGCAGTTGTGTTGTAATAGTTTCTCTGAATCTGTTAGTGTCTACCCTTGGCATGCTATTTATTTAAAACTTAAAAAACGTACTATGTATGTATTTATTCTTCAAAACCTTTTAAATACATATTAATAATAGAAAAATAACGTTCTATAGTTTTTTATAAATTTATAATTAGTTCCTAATGCACATACATCGTTTTAGATGTATTTGGAGTTGAAAACAAAATTATTGTGACTACTTTGGATACTTCTTGTATAACAAAAGTTTTTGCTTTCCCCCAATTTATTAAAGAAACCCATCTTCAGTTCCGGAAGCTCTCAGAACCGAATTTTAGTACCGGTATTTAAGCTAGGCATTCTCAGTTCCTCTTTGGTCCTGAAAACTCTTGTCCTACTATGATTATTCGATAAAACGATTTTTTAGGTCACACTTCTTATACACGAAATAGTTACGCGTTTCAGCATCAGATATGAAATTGTTTTAGGCGAAAGCTGTCACCACTGCACTGCATTTTTACAAAGTCAGCCCGATGGTTAGGAAAGATATTTGTCATGGTCAATCAACAAAACCCCACCTGGACTATCCTGTCCAGGTGAAAATTGATGAATTAAAACACCAATGGCATACTGTACTACTGACTAATGAATTCGATTTGCATCAACTTCGTGCAACTCGTACACCTGCAGTTGCGTATTTTTAACAATGGTCCGGTACTAGCATAAATGTTCACGAACCATTATAATTAGATATAGGAACTTATCTTTAAGAATTTATTTTTATATTCTACTGCCTCTCTTCTATACTGATGCAGTTATGCATCCGTCTTCTGATTTGGCGAAGGAAGGAGAACAAAGTATAAAAGACAGACTCAGTTAGGGCTCCGTCTACATCGCATCGACCACTAAAAGCCACCTTTATGCGAATAGAATGGACAGTTTATACATACGAGGAGGAAAAACTAGACATAGTTTATTAGGATATGTTTTTACTTCTGGGGGTTTCCTGTAACTGGCTTGGGTAAACTGGATTTAGGACCAAGTAGTCGAGAAGAAGGGAAATGTTTGTAAAAGTGGCTGCAGGACTCTAAGGATGTTGGCTGTTAGGTTAGTTAGACGTTGGATTGCATGTGTTCCACTTGGTCGATTTCTTTCTACTCCAAAATACCATACAGAGGCAAGAGCA
This sequence comes from Dicyrtoma fusca, assembly GCA_034695205.1. Lineage (NCBI taxonomy): Eukaryota > Metazoa > Arthropoda > Collembola > Symphypleona > Dicyrtomidae > Dicyrtoma > Dicyrtoma fusca. The sequence continues at coordinate 37,271 of JAQFZC010000330.1, read as the reverse complement.
GCCGTCCAAGACAAGGGAACTACATTGGATTGGTATGTATGGAGATACAGAGGGATAATAGATAACTGTCATGAATTGGAAATGGAAACTAGTGGAGAGGGCAAATTCAAACTTTTGTCTTGCCCCCAAATCATCATCAGCTTACCGTTACCGCTCCGGTCTATACCGTACCAGTTCCTGCACACATATATACATAATACATACACGGATTCATATACAAGCCCTGCACTCACTTACTGCCCTCACCGCAGGAAGACGAAACCAACAAGGACAAAAAGAGAGACCAAGTGGCACTGACATGAAGAAACTTTTTGAAAATAGAACAATGATTCCGAGTGTACAATAGTTATCAGTGAATTGGTGAGTTCAAATTGGAGCTCTCGCATTCGAATTCCAAATCTCACTCTGAATACTGAAGGGAGGATGAATGGCTTTTTGTGCTCGTTGGTGAGTTTCCTTCTCAGTTCTTAATCATTTGAATACTTAATACTTGGAAGGAGGAAGGCAAGTCTGAGGACTAAGGAGCAGTAGACTAGCCGTCAACACTGGTTAGTTCTCATTCTCGGCAGTCTGCTCCGTGGGTAGGTCGGTTAGTGGTGGCTAAGTTGAATGCAGTACATCTTAAATTTCCCACATCTTCGACTTCTATTTCTGTCCTGCCTTGCTCGGCCGTTGATACTGTTTGCATGTTGATTTGCAAATTCAGCTCGAGGTAAAGTCAAGGATATGGGGAGGTATAGGTATGTGTGATGAGCATATAATTATATTTGGAAGGGTAGATTAAAGAGTTTGGGGAATGGACGGAGCCACTGTGTGCTACAGTGCAAGGTATGTTTGTATGAGTGAATGTGGGAGTTGCAAAAATTAGCCTCTCAATTTATGAGGACTGTGTAATTTGTCATGAGCATTTGAGGGAGGAGGGAAATAGCCAAGCGAGTAATGAAGACAAATTGAGGCAGAATATCAAGTCTCAAGAGTTATTCCTGCTTCCAGGCTACAAAACCAACAACTAAGACTTGAGAAAAGCAAAGCAGAGCAGAGAGCCCAACTTCATAAGCAGTTCGTTCTCCTTGCAGGGAACACTTGTATAAATACAAGGTATGTATGTATGTGTTTGTGGACTATAGGCTTCCGTTATCTCAAGGTCCCTTCCTTGAGACTGACTCGGAAAGTGGAAAACTAGGTAGAGAGGAAGACTCCGTGCTCTACTCTTACTGTCAGATAGATGGATGTGTGAGAAAACTCGAGACAAAATCCCGGCTTTTCTAACAAATGCAGAGGAAGGGAGAAAGACACGTGAGTATATACAAGGGCGATATACAAGGTAGATTGGCGGAGCATTTATAGTTGTCTTAACTTAAACTTACGCTGCATAACTGTATTACTCCACGGCCTACGGCATACGTTTCATGGCTCTGTCCTGTCCTTAGCCTCAATTCCACCATCCAGCCCATCCGCATGTACCTTCCTCCTCCGTCCATAGACACATGCATGCACACGGACCAAGCTGGGAAAACATTGAAGCCGGTAAAGTCAACAGGGAAAGACCAAAAGGGAGGCCATGCTCTGCAATAGGACACCACAGAAGAACAAGGGAACCTTACTGACTTTCCATTTTGTTTCCATCAAGTTTCTTCTCATCGACTTCTTAGTTTTGGTTTTTGGTTTGCTCACAACCGATAACCTTACCTTACCTTCGCTCTCTCACTCTCCGTGTCTCTTTTTGTATGCGATCCCATATTCCACTCCATCCTCACCCATTATATTCCAGCTACCTATACCTTCCAATCCAAAAGCTCAAGCTACAACTTCTCCATCCACTGACGAACACTCAGCTGAGTAGTAGAGCTCAGTAGAGCTCAACTCAACTGACTTGTGTGTCGACAACGACAAACAAACAACGTGGAGAAATATCGATTTCTTTTTCTGTGTCAAACTGTGGACGTCTTCATAAGCGGCTAGGCATCACCTGGTACCTTTACCCAAATAAAAAAAGAAAACCTCGCTCATAAAATTCCACATTATGCACGGCTATGATATAGAAAATAAATGGATGATATTTGCTTTAGCTCTCCCTCTCTTAAAAATCTTAAGGACCTGAAAGACCTAGAAATAAAGGTAGCTAGGTAGTCAAACATTCTGAGCAAAACCATTGAAAAGTCGTGGAAAGTCAAGGCAAGGAGTACAGTCAGTCTAGCCGTACCCATGCATGCTCCACACTACACGAACGAGCGCTTTTGGCTTTTGGTATGAGAGACGCGTAGTGGAGAAAGAATTGTAGATGTACATACCCTAATCTGCAATAATATTCTGATGGTGCATGTGAGGAGAGAAATAAGCGAAAGGAGTATGAAACGGAAGGGAACAACTGCGATGAAAGTACGGGAGAGAGTGAGATAGAGTGGAAGGTATGTGACTATAGGATAAAGGAGAAGGCAGTGGGAGAGCACTTGGAGATATTCGTATTCCAATCGGATAGTCACATGCATAAGAGAAGCTACACATGTTTAGATTATAGTGCATTGTACAGGGCATTGCATGTGTATATGTTTGTAGTGCATGAAGACAGGAGAAAGTAGAAGTAGATGGCCATTCCTTTGGAGACTAGTAACACCTTATTAATATTCATGGAGAGAAAAGAGTCTGGCATTCATCATTTACTGTATGCTTCTTACAGCTTGATCCTATTATGGTGGCACTCCTTCTCACTCCCGTCCTCGTCTCGTCGTCAACATGCTCTCTATTTTGTCTCCCACCAGCTTTCTACTTTCTACTTCCACTCCGGACTGCTTTCTCCTCTTTCACTTATATTCCCTTTCTCCATCCATCCACTAAATCCCATGTACCTCCCTCTACGTACATTTAACGTTTCCCACATTTTTACACAACGTCCAATGACTTTATATCATCAAATGCTCAGTTCACTCCACGTCTGCATGGACAACTACATTTCTCCAGTCACACACACACTCCACGGAACAGTCCTATGCATATACTAAGAGAAAAATTGACTGTCGACAATATTAAATAGATGGTCCCTATCGTTTTCCCTCTCTTTTATCATCTATTTGAAGACAGAAAGGGAGTGGGATGAGTACAGCAGAGCTTACTTCAATCCACAGCAGAGCTCCAGCTCCAGCTCCCTCCCTTATTTTGCTTTGGTTAGTACTTGAAACAAATTCTGTTGAAAGAGTTTGTCTGTCTCCTCAGCCTAGTGCCTTGGTTATGTGCTATAACTATTAACGTTTCAGTGCGAAACTTTCCTTTCTAATCGTTCGTATAGAAATACATGGAGCACACATTACCCTTTTGGATCTCTTAGCACTAGCAGCACTAGTGCAGCATACACATTGTAGTTGAACAGAATGGCTATATGCACTCCTTACAATTCCTTAGAACAGAAGGTAGAGATTGGGAAAATATGCACAGAATGTCCTTTCCCGTTCCGTGGTTATGTGTTCCTTTTAAGCGCTCGGAAGTTTAATAGCGGTAGTAGCAGCTTACAATTTTGTAATAATACATCGGGTTCAATCAAGGCCCTCGGAATTTCATAGTGGTTATTTACACTATATACTGAGTGTATTAAATGGCAGTTTGAGTAATGTGCGTACAATATGTAAAGACTTGATTTCGTGACATTTTCCTATTTTTGCAAAGGGATTGTAGTCACTTAATATTCAATATTATACAATAGTTGTATAGCGTATGTAGTAGTAAAGGTAGATAGAAGGTATAGTGTGCTCAAGCCCATATACATAGTGTATGAATCAATAGGTCTCAATTTCCTTTCTTGAATCAGTCATTTGTCCGCTCTCTTACAGTAAAAATTAATTATGTAGACCTGTCGGCTTTTTTGAGCGCTGTGGATGAAGAGATTTTTTTTATAGTAAAAATGGGTTGTGGAAAAAAGCAAGGATAGGAAAGTACAGAAAGTAAAGTGAGAGAAGGAAAGCCGAGTCGATCTTGGTAATTCCTACCATAGATTTCCTTTCACTCATCCCTAGACACCTTTTGAAGTTTCGTCAAGAAGAATCGAGGAGAAAACTTCAAAGTTCTTTCTATAGTAAAAGGCTCATAATTAGATTATCGGCATCTACCAGTAATGGTATTTAATTCTTTCCTCTCAAACAACGTCATCCCCTAACCTATTTCCCCGTACGTATCGGGTCCTTCATACCATGCAGCCATCTACGGATTTGTACTGGAAGAGCTCTCATCACTCCAATCGATACGTACTTATGTGATCATGTGAGTACAAAGCAATTTACTGCTCTAGTTTAATCGTCAGGATCAAGGATGAGTGGCTCCGAGTTGGAACTGGTTACATGATGACTAGGAGTTTTTTTTGTCACTTTTGTCTCTGCCGCATCTGCTCATCATCAATAATGTTATAATTCAGCTGTGAGGAGCCCACTTTCTCCACTTTCCTTTTCACATGAGAATATCATCCATGCTATTAGTATGCATACAGCCGGATGGGAAACTTCCTGAACGGCACAGCTATCCATATCTTAACTGTACGAGAAAACATTGCAGTTTGCAGTGCCTCCAGGCCGCCAAATAACTTAGTATTTAATAATGGATTTAGAATGGACGACAATTGTAAGAGAATAATTTGTCTGTCTGCAGGAAGCACAGTGCACAGATATTCTTCTCAAGAGTTGAAAGTTTACTTGTTCCTTTCTCTAATATTAAATTAAACAAGGAGAAAAAAATGGGGAAAGGAAGAAATTAGGGAGGCTGAATTTGGGGAAGGACGTATAGCTCTTGTACAGTTAGTGTTGATTCATTAGGGACTCGTGTGATGGAGGATACAAGTGGGAAAAATGTAATTATTGAGAAGGGGAAACATGTGTCAGAGCTAATATATTGACTGGTATCTCATGGAGGAGTTTAATGTGATGAAGATGTGTGAAAGGACGAGAGATGGATTAAAAGGAATTACGCTCACACAAACACAAGTGTGGGAATGAGCACAAGTTCCTACATCGGATGTTTTTATGCAACTTGTCCAGCAATTAACATGTGCGTGTTTTATAATGTTGTACATATGCACGTGGTCCTTCCTCTAAAGGCTTCTGAGCTCGCCCAGCTCAGTTCAATTGGATTGGATTGAATTGGTTAGGTGCTTCATAGCGAAACGAGGATGAGATAAATTTGTGGAGAAGAGATACTGTTGGCACATTTGATCCAGCAAAACCGCACAAACAAGGACAAGATAATATTAATTCGATCGAGTGTGGTGAAAGTACTCAGTTAATGCACGTAGGTATGTATCCCCGTTTATTCATCCAGCTGATAATTGGCCCTGGCCCTCACAACCCAACAAACATTGCAAGCTACGAAGTCTAAGCCCCTGCATTGGCAGCATACACATGGAGTGGCGAGATAGAGGGAGATCATGCTCATTCAGAGTTGTCTAATGACATTCCTGTATCGCTCTCTATCAGCTCAATCGCTCGCCCTTCTCATCATGCTGATAATGTCCAAGTTGAGTGACGTCACGATAAGCACCGTGAATCCATGTGGGAATTAAAATTCCAGCGTAATACTTTCAACACGACGCTCTTGTGGAGTACCATGTGCTTTTCTAGACTCTGAAAACATGTAAATACCATGTTAAGGTAGATTGAGGCTATTGTGAAACCATCCGGCACTTGTACTTCGATAACTGCAAAGTGGAAATCCAAAGTAATTATTTACATGCAGAATTCTCACATTAATTTATTTACTGAAAAGTTGAAGGAGATGCAGTTGTAGGAACGTGCGCCGCTTACAAAATACCAAGTACTTTATTTGATGAAACCGTGTAAAATTGCTTTCAGCTCCAGTGAATTTCTTGTCTATTACAACGTAATTATGAATATACATAGCATTAACCTATTCGGCACGAAAATCCATTGCAATTCAGAGTAAACTGGAATCGTGCAAGCATCCTACCTATTCATCATTTTATGTAGGTAATTATCAATGTACTCCTTTAAGCTAAATACACATTGCGTAATTATATTATCGAAAGTTTAATTTGGCAAAAATACACCTCAAACATCTGATCGGCACAGGAAAAGATTTGATATTATTGCAAAATTATATTACATAGTATATTACCTTTTAGACACCGGGGCACAAATTGTGTCTGGGGCTCAAATAGTGTCCGGGTCTAGAGCCTAGACTTTTTAATAGTCTCCGGGGCTCAAGTAGTAGCCGGGTCTATAATCATTAAGTGGGCTCCCAAAGGGCACAAAATCTCAGATTTTGTAATAAACACCGGGGCTCAAATAGTAACCGGTGCTCAAATACTGTCCGATTAATCTGGCGTGTTTTTTAATGATATCCCCGGTGTCTAAAAGGTCATATATGGTAAATACATTCTTGGGATATTAATAGTTACTTAGCATGTACATATAAAAAGTGGGATCCAGTTTATTGCTGCGTACGTATGGACATATTCCAATACGTTTCTGGTACCATATCTACAAATTTTTAAGCTTGAAAATAAGTTGTTCGAAGAATTTGTAATAAATAAGCAATGTTTATCCACAACGCATTATCGGCTAATGATCGTGAAGGGTCCTACAAGCATGGCAATTGAACTATCTTCTAGCATAGAAATTAAATGATAAACCAACTTGAATCAATATTTCATAAAATATAATTGCCGTGCCCACTAGATGTAAAAAAAACAACGGGTTTCTTCTTCATTGCTTATGTACGGATATTCGGCTGTTTTAGCCTCAAGCATCATACCTCTTCTAAATGTTGCTTACAATCTACCAACAATAATGATACTAGAATTGGGTTTGCCCTTAGAGTGCCAAGTGCAGCAAAACCCAAATATAGCCATGTTAAATCTTATACAGAGTTCTTATTGGATTCTGTATTTATAATAAAAAAAAATATTATAATTATGTTAGTCTATAATCCGCTTCTGTTATCTCATCGTATTTTCATACTATTACTATTTATAGGTACTAACCCAAAAGTCTGCGACTTTATCTGCTTTATTGTTTAGTTTTTAAAAGGTTATTCTGTAGCTTGACTTTGAATTTTAAAAAACATATTATTTAAAGGTATCTTTTGAATGGCTATTATTAAAGTAATTTAATGTTATTTGTGAATTCAACGCACGTAGACAATTGTTACAGCCCCATTATTTGCGCGTTACAAACTAAAAACAAACTTCACATACATATATAGTTTTTTTTCAAAATACGACAAATTGCTTTCATTGGAAAGGACTGTTGACTAAAATTAAAGCTTACTGGTTTTGCATAGACTTAAATTATTTATATATACGTTCGCTCCTATTTACTGTTTATTAATGTTCAGACTGTGCCACTGTTCGGTTGCAGCGGTGAACAGGTTATGGCAACATGCAGAGCCAGGATGACGGTCAGATTACTCTTGTTATACATATGTAGGTACTTCTGTCATTTCCCAAGAGATGCTAAATTGAATTACAACTAAGCGCAACGGAATGGCGATACAATAAACGAGCTAGGATGTGGATTAGTTTATTAACTCGGAGTTGCACTTTGTACGAAGGTACGGGGAAAGCTGATACGAGATTTAAAAAAATAATAAAATTAACTTGTGGACATAATATACGAGTACTCTGTACTGCCTTCTGCAGCTGGCTATGCTTTCTCTCACCATCACTCTGCATAATTTTGCTGCTTTCCATTATTGGGCTGAAATTCGGTCATACCGACACCGGCGGCCTCCTCTCACTCACTCTGCAACCCGTCGGTCTCCCGTTTGTATTTGAGCGTATACTCTTTCTCTTCTTTAACTCCTTTCAATCACCCACTAACACCCGACACCCACAAAGACAACCGGCAAGGGAACGCAATCAGGAAAGCCAAGCCTTTCTCTCTCTCTCTCTCTCTCTCTCTCTCTCTCTCTCTCTCTCTCTCTCTCTCTCTGTAAACCGTTTCCATTGCTGCTGGTCCTTTCCGTTGTTCTATTATACAGACTGCAGAAAGCAAGGAAGGAAGCCATAAGCCAGGATAGGCTCCCTGTGCACTTTCATTATGGTCCATAATTACAATGGAGGATGGCCTTCTTTCACGTCAATTCTTCTATCGTGCTCTCCAATTCATGCTCGACTCTTCCCAACTCAGACTCTAAGAGCTAACTAACTAGTAGGCACTAAACTTCAAATTCATTACGTTTTACATAGCAACACTCTCCCTCTGTCTTTCTGTGTCTATTCAGAGCATAGTCTATAGAGACCGCTATAGGAGAGGACTTTTTTTCCTTCTCTGTTGCATAAACTGAAGCAGTGGCTCTATCTGTATACATTAGGATGCATAGGCGAAAAGAATAAAAAAAAATATCTACGTACTCAGTGCAGAAGTAGGCTGAGGCCTGTGAAAATTAGAAGATGGGTTTTAATGTAGATAAACGGAGTAACTCAGAGGAATATCCAAGCGTATAATATATGTGTAAAGTGTAAAATATCAGGAGTGGTAAGTGCCTCTTTGGAAAATATGTATCATACCTCTCCGTTACCTTCCCAATGCCGTGAATAAGGGGGAAAGAACCAAATACTTTTAGTGAAAGTGAGTGAAAGAGAGAGAGATGCAGTGGAAGGTAGGCTGGTTTTTCTCCTTCAAGTACGTGCAGGACATGAGAACATAAGTTGTAGTTGTGAAAGAAGAGGTTAGTTTTACGGTTTTACCCTTCCCCCTACAACGAACGTTGAAAACTACCATAGTAACTATGAAGCATTAACGCTACATTAACCTACTTTCTCCACTTGTATAGGCGAGATAGAAAGATTTATATGGATTATGAGTCTGTCTATAACTAGATGAAAAAGTGGTCTGTATTTGCTAAATCTATTGAAGATATTGAATTTTTTCATCGTACGTCTTCCCGAGCATTTACATATATACATGGGTGAAATATAATCGAGGAGAGTGTTAAGAAACGAACGGAGGAAGGTGTCCATTTTACGTATCGATTCACTGGCTTTCTTCTCCTTTCTACTTAGAAAGGGAAAATATGGGATGCCCAATCCTTCGCCCCTTCATTACTTTTTCTGTTTTTGTCATTTTTATCATGTCAACTATATTTCGGTTTAACACCAGCTCGTAGATCTATGAAATCCTGCAGGACATGGGTTGTTAGATTAGAAAATGTAGCTTTCTTACTAAATTGTAATTGTAGTAACCAGTTCATTTTTTACCTTCTACTCGTCTTAAACGAGGCCAAATGAATATTGAAGAGTGTAGTTTTTTAAGGGTTACTCATTGATTCCGCATCTGAGGATATGAGTAGACTGTAAAAAAGAGAAAGTATGATAGATTCTGATGGCAAAGAAAGGAGAAAGGGTAGGGAGACGTAACTGTAATTTTTCTATTATGCAAAAACCTAATCATGGACAAAGGATTGGATAGTTGAAGTTAATCTGAGCAAATTATAAAGGAAGATTTCATTCATGAAATATAATGAAACCGCATGAAGCATCTCCTTTTTTCGATTTACTTATCCAGTCACCCAGTGCCAACGCCAACCCGATTAGTGTTCTTGTTATTCTTTATGACTAGGCTTACATGTTGGATTGGTTGAGTCTATAGTCTGACGTGGGATTCTCTGCCTCGTGCTTATATTTGATGGAATATGTGGGGCTTATTTTGTGGCATGAGTTACATTGCCTACATCTGTGTTTTATGGAACAATTGAAATGGAAAATCCAGCTGGGTATTCAATCCCCACTAAGATCTACGACGGGAGTATTGTGTACTTGATTCGGAGATCGTATTTTCCAACTATTGAATAAGTTCTGCTGATAATTTACGTTCTTTCCAGTTCCTTTGATTCCCTCTGCCTTGACTTGACTTACCATTTCAGCTTTGGCTTCCCTTCCTTCCTTACTCACTGCTCCGATGATCATCTCTGTTTTCACTTTCTCCTTCTTTGCCTCACATTTACTCTTCCATTATGTTTCTTTACAACAGTTAGGCATGAGAGCTACGAAGACCGTGTGTGCAATTTCTTTCTTCAATCCACATTTCCTTCGCAGCCAAATCTCGACTCATTCGTGCACCCATCTTTCCAATTTCTCTGTATTCTCTGCCTCTCCACATTTTAGTTTGCTTCGTTTTTATGTCGTTTATTTAGGTCTTCTTTAGTATGATTGCGTGTCTGCTTATGTTAGTTTGAGATTTGAAATTACAAACTCGAGTTGAACATTCAGAGCTATATACCTTATCGCCGTTCTGTACAGTACAATCAATTTTGGTTGAGAAAAACGTAAAATAATATATCTATGATCGTGTTGTATTTTTTTCTATATCCCTCCTGTACAATAATTGACTCGGACTTTCAACAAGACCTCCAATTCTTATTTCCTTTCTACTATTTATTTTTTCCAGGGAAATGGGTGGGAAGGCGAGGGGAGACGCCCCCCACAACTTCCCATTTAGTTCCCCAACACTACTACCCCATATTAGTATTGTGCCCACAATCGCTTTTATTCATCTCTCTGTCTGATGTACAACTGCATACATGTGTAAATTTAATACAAGATCCTTCTAGATTCCCTGCCGTACTTACGGATGCATCTGTGCGACATCCTTGAGAATATGAATGCGCCCCGTGCACCACCAAGTATACGCAAAGGCTCTAACTCAGCAAGTTCGTTGTGGAAAATCCATACGCTCTGTCCAATGTGGATTGCTTTTTATGAATACGCCTAACGTGTCGATGTTAGGCATTACATTTTTACAGATATGAAACGTTAGAAGGAAGGCCAGAGAGATACATAAGCGAGAGATGGAGAAACTTATTCAAATGTTGTGAGCATTTCGGTTGGTTTGTAAAAAGTGCTCATGGTTGACATTCACCACTTGTAATTCAGCGGCAGTCACACAGCAAAAAAACTGTACAGGAGCAATACTAAGGGGGAGAACGTAGGTGCACCTGTAAGCAAATGCTGCTTCTGCTTTCTCTTTAGCTCCGTCCTCAGAAAGAACAAGGGCCGTAATTTTTAGAAAACAAAAATGTAATGCAAGGGAAAGTAAAACTGATGTTTCACAATAATACCACCAACCACAGATATATATAGTTTTTACGTACTTACTTCTCAAGGTAGCCACACTCATATTTATTTGTATCCGGATAAAGTAAGTGCTCTCGCATATGCTGGGCATCCATTTTGGGATACATGTATAACCTATGTATAATAGAGTAGGGCTTACTTAAGATATAACAGATCTAGGGGGATGTAGGAAGTAGGAATAGCTTCAATTTCACTGGGATAGCTGTGTAGGTTTGTTTTGTGTAGTGTGTATGAACGGGAGAGAGGGAACAGTATGATTCCCACTTTCTCCATTTCTTTGCGCAATATATATTCAAGTCATATATCTTGGATAAACCTGGGAGAAGGGACGGGGAGACTAGAGAGAGAGAGAGGCAACCCACATCTCTTAATATTTGTAGTGAAGGCCAAGAATGAGATGCGGGTGAGACTCCGTGTAGTTTTCAATGTTCTCGGGGCCTTGTGTGAAATGTATAACGCTTAGGAGTTAAAATAAACTGAAGGGAAAGTATTTGGTATAAGGTAGAAACGACTGGTTTTTGAAAGACATAAAAGGGGAATAAACCCATGTTTATGCGACCGCCTCGGAAAAATATTATAAGATTGTGATTCATTGCCCTCCGACGAGGTAATTAGATGCCTAGAACGCTTTTTCAAAATTATGGGCAAACCCCTGGTAAGTTGATAGTGGGTCGGAATGCACCCAGTCTCCGTTGTTTCTCTTTCTCTACATCACCTTCCTCCACTTTCCTGTCGTTACTCGAGCTCAGCCTTAGTCTCTAACAAAGCTCCAAAGGCCCTCGCATCCCACCTATTACAGTAAACCTTGAAAACTTAACGGGAAAATAACTGAGTCCCTTTATTATGTACGTATAAATTATATTTAGAGAGCATTTCTGACGAGATAGTAGAGGGCAAAAACTGTAGGATGAGGACCTCTCATTCGCTTTTCGTTTAGCCTGAGGAAGCTTTCTCTTCTGATTACCTACTAATGGTCTGCATTTGTTTTGCTCACACTTTCTCCTACTTTCTCTACCCCTGTTATTCCTCTTTAGTCGGCTACTTAGATTTGCGCAGATACAGGTGGCTCTATCATTATGTTGATGATTATAATTATTATTGCTACCTTCTATTTATACTGCCCTGGAATTTGGGGAACTGGGAGCGCGGAGGTTCTTTATCATTATGCGTCTTCCCTTTCTGTATAGTCTGCAGGACTTTGCCATTAGGAATAGAATGAATCCTGTGTATATATATGTGCACTGCTGTTTAGGTACTCAGTATGCAGCTTCCATTTCCCGAGAAATTTTACTTCGTCTGCTCTAGTTTTTTTTCTCCTTTTCTCCTTCTCTTCGTACTTACGATTTTATGCGGCACTATAGCCAGCAGACAAAAAAGAATAGGGAGATGAAAACACGTTCATGCACAAAATTTAAGACTCTGCAATGTTGCTCACGTGTCTGCTGACTGAGTCTCTCTGTAAATCAACATGCATCCGGTAGAATATTTCATAATATTTTTAAATATTTATTTTTTAAGTCTGAAAACAAAATATTTGAGATGAGATAATATCTAGGTATATATACGTGGATGAGATATGTGGTAGACTACAAGCGTTTTAGACCCCAGTATCTGTGGCCCAGGCTACATGGACACAGTTTTAGGTCATGAGGGATTTGATCCTTTAGTTTTAGGTCAGGGGAATTCAAGTACAAGTCATAAAAACCATAACACTATCCATTTAAATTGATTTCGTCAATTATTCGTGACAAAGAGAGATACGTTCAATAATCAGTTTTTAAAAATCAAATCATTCGCCGAGCGATTCAAACTTTGAAACAAAACTTACATACAAAACAGTTGTAGACTTTTAAGCTTACATTAATTCGGATTTGGCTTTAGTGCCTGAACTAATAAATATAGGGTACCTAAAATAATTATGTAAAGTACAGAAATGGGCTGGTCGTTTTGTTCCAATGGAATTATTTGAATATCTAGAAAATATTTTGCTACAATGACATTCAAAAAATAAAGACAGTTTATTTTAAGACAAAATATTATAAGAATTTATTAGATTATACTACATTAAGTTTTTTTTTAAATTGGTTTTTTTAATGAAAAAATATTTTCTGTTCCGGTTTTTAATAGTTCGCGGGTTTAAAATTGAGACAAAGAATAGTACGCGGGCGTACTTTAGCACGGGAATTTTATTTCTACTTGTTAATTAATTTGATAAGAAATGTAATTTCTAAACTACCCCTACGCAAATTATGAACTATTTATAAATTGCTCCTACGTAATTTATAAATAGCCCCAGCGTAATGTATGAATACGCACAACACAACTTATGAACACTGTTAACGCAATGTATGAGTAGTCCTAACATAGTGTTTGAACTTCAGGAACGTAATTTATGAGTATGTTAACATTACACAGACATGCACATACATTAAGTACGTATGTGCGTAGGTCTGTGAATAGCACAAAACAGAAACCTAATGTATGTTGTTAGTTTACTACTGAGACGGCAGACAATTTACCCGAATTTTAGTTATAAGGGGGTCGATTTTCCCCTAGTCGGGGAGGTGGGGGGGGGAAGGGGTTGGTAGGCAGATGCGGACGGTTTGCGACCTTGAGGGGCGTGCCTAATAAGAATTGGATGTGTACATAGTAAACCACAAAATGAAAATTTTGACCAAGAAAATGCCCAAAAACGTGGTGATCTTTTTGTTTTTCGAATACTACTCTTCAAGGGCATTTCAATGGTGCTGTGTGTAGCTATTTTTCCTTTTTTTTTAATAATAATGGGAGAAGATAGAAAATATTTAATTTTGCAGCCCATTGGGCTATCCTCGTTGGTAGAGATTGTTTTGTAAATAAAGCTTCAATTTCTCTCATATACTGTTAAATTCAAAACATTAAATTCGCATACAATTACTGTACACATAAAGTAGAATGGTTGAGGTCTACCGATCGGACTACATACATAAATGGGACATCCCACTGTTAAAAATAGTAGGTATCTAGAAATACACTTTCCAGTATATTTATTCAAAATAGTTCAGTCAATTAATGGAAAGGCTAAAGGTTAATCTCGAATTTGCGCATAATACTCTTTGCTCATGAGATACCTGACCAATCAAGAAAATCTATGTAATTTTATAAACTGAGACTGCAGCATTTGTGTATAAAAGTATCGATGATTTTGCCACCTTTAGTGTACATAGGAGTTTTTGTTATCTAAAGCTATTAGAACAATCATAAGCATGATTCCAAACAATAGGTGAAATAAATTTGAAGGACTGTATGAGATTTGAACATTATCGGGGAATAAAAGCCAAATGGAAAACAATTCAAAGTAGGCAAGGCAAAATAATGGTTCAACTTTTGTTTTTAAAAATCTTAAATTTTGGAATCCCACAATATTTTTACTGATGTTTTTCGAAAGACAGTATTAGCACACAGTTCGGGCGAAAAAATGGGTGATAGAAATGCGAATCTTATCCAGGTGTACATTGGGAAAGTTTCGTATCTTCTATGTAGGTACATTATGTTAAGTGTTCCCACCGGAGGAATGAAATACAAAATGGGTTCATTGGTCATTTTGCATTCCAGTAATTTATATTTCAGCCGTTTCCTTCAGTTTCACCCAGGGTTAAATTCATTTATTAGGATAGCTTCCAAAATCTATAATTGTGTTCATTACTTTACGCTGTCAGTGAACGCGTAAATTCGGTCCATGGCTGCATATGTGGCAGTTAATTTTGACTTGGAAATAAACCTTGAGAATGAGCAGTACCAAGCATGTAGATAATGCCGACTTACACACAAGAACGACTAAAATCACACTGAAGGCTTTGCTAAATGTTTCAAGAAGAACACATGCAGATGCTAAATTTTTGTAGCCACACAGTTCAGGGAAAACAATTCGTAGGTTCTAATTGGAAGTAGAAAATCCAGGATGAACGTTCAATTATAACGACGGTGTACATTGTGATATGGAGTAATCATATGAAACTGAAATTGGGAATGAAAATAGAATGTTGTGTTGAATATTTATGCTTCTCAAAAGACCATGTTTCGAATTCGTAAAATAGACCGCATAGCACAATCTATAAAATCTCTCGAGGGGAATGGCACATTTCAACTTTCATGTAGTTTTACATTCTCCACAGAGTTTGTTAGTTCACTTTACGTCCATGTAAGTTTCTTCATTCGGAGAAGTGCAGTGCCGTGCGTACAAGTTTTTCATACAGACAGTCACTTTTTCCAACACTTTTCCCGCCTTCCCTCCAATGACATCGGCATCCAAATATCTGGCGTCCACATTGACAAGCATGGCATTACAATGGAGGGAAGGGACGCACTCTGCATAAGCATTCACTCTTGTTTTTTAGCGATTACTGCTGTTGGGAGACGGAGACGGGGGAGGTGGGAGCGGGGCTCTGAGACAGTGAAACTGAGCATCATGTGCGTGGAGAGTGAAGAGCGAGGAAGTTTCTCTCCGTGTAGGTTTTCAACTCATGCTGCTCCTCAACATCAGGCCGCAAGACCCCCAGTCGTCTTGTACTTACAGTCTTTTTGTATTCTGTACTCTTCTTTCTTCTCTTCTTGCAGATTGGAGAAGTAGACGCGTAAATCTCATTAGTACCAATCGATTGACAGAGTCGTCTCTCCGTTTTTCATTTACTTTTTTTCACTCCAAGACGACAACTAAGAGCGGCAACGAGTATGACTCTGCAACCCACACGAACATGACTGCGTTTGCTGAATCTGGTCTGGTGCTGGGGGTTTTTTTTATGTACGAGGAGTGGTGATGTGATGATGGTAGTGGCGGATAGACTTTTCATTATTTGCCAATTAGGAATTTTTGCACTCAACTAGCACATTCACATTGTCATTGTACACACCAAATTCATTTTTCTCTCTCGACTCTCCGTCCGTTGACATGTTGAGGGAGAGAAAGGGAGACTTTTCTTCTCTTTTATTATTCCATACAATCAGTTCGGCGGGATGCAGGGGTATTTCCCCACTTTCTCAAAAACCCTAAGCTTCTCCCCACCCATCTAATCCTAATTGTGAGTTTTTAAGGTACTCTCTCCTTTCCCTCTCTCCCAACTCCTTCTTCCTCCAAGCATGGGATAGACTTGGTCGAAGGAGTCTTAGAATCTGCAATTATAGCATCCTCGTGGAGTAGGAAAATGCTTTCCCTTCCTTTCTCCAATCAGGATTTAGGAATGCCAATGATGCAGTGCAATCGCAATCATGTCAGCACCGACACTTCAGCGGCCGAGGAACACATTCTTATCGTTATCCCTGAGCCAGTACATTCCTCCCTTACTCTTTGTACGGGGCTACAGTTGCGGTCCTTATATAAATGGGCGTCGGGATGGAGGGAGTAGACACAAGAGTAGGTGTACATGTGGAGAGTTCCGAGAGACTTTGACTGGGCTGATAATTTATGGGCTGACAAGACGCCTTGATACGAGAAATCTCGACCATGACTGTTTCAATTAAAAATTCGTCTCAAGCCCACAAGGAAGCACATGTGCCTATGGTAGCTCTCCTTGCTATAGGTATACATGGGAATTTCGACCCATGCGAGAACCCATGGCAGCCGCAGCCCATAGGAGCGAGGAAGACGCATGCATCTTCTCCTGCCATTCTTATCACGGTTGCCACATCCCTTGCGGCATCTAATCGTTACCTCCCGTGATTGTTTCTGACCACAAAGTTGATTCTGAAGATTGTCGTGTTTGAATTACAATTGCACCGTCGCAACTAAATTCACAGTTCTTCCAGCTAAACCACTTTAACTCACAGGGTCTCCTCTCTCTCCTGTGCGCAAGGAGTGGAACATGCAATCCCATTCAGAGATTCCCAGCTAGAGAACGATGGCTCGTACCTTTGCACTCCCGCTATCTACAGCCCGCTCAGAACCTCGCACTTTTTCATGTATTTGCTATGTTTTCTTTTATGAACTTCAATTCTATTCTTGTACTGCCTCATTCTCTCTCATTCAACGACTTGATAATGACAAACACTGGACGCAAAGCTGTTGCTGTTCTTTCCATACAAATTGCATGTGGTAGCATACGCTTGTTCTGGGAAACAGAGCTTAGTGCTTAATCATGAACCCATCTATGAGCTACATATGTAGTCTTTTGTCTAGTAGCGTTAAATGTTTCAAAAATTTGGTTGCAACTGACTACGGTACTGTTATGCATACATTGATACGCATTAAATGGGACGAGCTGAAATATTTAGTAGGTACTTTCTCAGTTTTCATAGTTGCATCCGTGGTGCATTATAATTTCGACTAGAAAGGTAAAGAAATGCACTGGGTGTGACTAAGGCCTCAGCGTCCACTGTAGCGTTTATGATACTCCAGATAGGTGGAAGTGAATTGGTTGGGATGAGAGATAGGAGTGAGAGTGGGATGCGCGGACTAAGAATTGAGATAGTATAGAGTGGAGACCATAGCTATTCCCAGGATGCACGCAATGTAATAATGGATGTGGTAGGAGCGGGAAGGGAAGGCTCGGAAACCACAGACTACAGACAAGAGGCATCTAACACAAGACATGTGGACAACAAAGGATTGAGTCGAAGAGCTGATGTGATTTCATGTTAAATACGGAGCAGGAAATACAGCCGTCCTCCACCAACTCCCATCCAAACAAACAAGTAACTATACAGGTTGTGGGATTCAAGTTGTAAACTGTACTCAACCCGTATCTCACATTTTCCCATCATCAAATATTGTACTTTCTTGCTCCTTCTGCTTCACTGGTACTTTCACGGGTACAATGAACTGTACTTGTAGTTGTTTAGTGTCTGCTCTCCTCTGCTACTTCCAACGATACGGCTGCTGCTGGTGGGTCCACCCATTGGGACTGAAATGTGGTTTTCAAGCCCGTATATTTTAATGGTGATTGTCAAGGGAAACTACTACATGATTAAGCCAATTTGTTTGGTCGTAGTCTTTGAATGAAATGAAACAGCCTTCTTACTCTGTCCTAATCCTATCCATACTTTTCATACTCCCTTCACAGTTTAACATTAGCTCCATAACTTTTATTTCCACCTCAATAAGTTTCAGGCTCTGTACTATCTCTCTCTCTCTCTCTCGCGTATTCCCCAGCACTCCGCAGACACATCCCTCTGCTCTATCCATATCATGCTTCAGCTGCTCCCTGCCGCCCCCAACACCCCTCCCCCCACCCCTACCTCCAACATCCCCAATCATCCATCCCAAGCTAGACTGATAAACTCTAAAAAATTATTTCGAAAAGTCGAAATATAAATCCAGTTAAGAGAAATAAGGTGGAATAGATTGTGTAGTGGGAGCAGAAGAAGCTTCATATAAAAATATGACAAAGTGGTCATTGCCCACAAAGAAACGTTATGAATTACAGCGTAAAGATACTGCGGATTAGTGGACAAATAGGCTATCGCTTATCTGATGAAAGTTGCTAAAAGGTTCCATTATTATGTGTTTCGTTATCCAACGCCAGGACTTGTGGCCCCCATTGCTTTTGTCCATCATAAACATTTTCTAGCTAGTCGCCTGAATTTCCATATCTTTCACACCAGCCACGACAAACGTCACGAGTACAAACCAACAACATCCCACGCTTATGTTAGCCTTACAGAGAAATGAGAAAGCACTAAAGGAGTGCAGTGGTGTATAATATAGCGCAGTCTAACTGCTCCCTAATCTAGATCTTCACACATTCACATGACTAAGCTTGACATGGAACACTGCTTTCACTTTTCGCCTTGTTTACTTATGGAGAAATAGACACACAGAGGATGCAACTACCATTAATTCAGCTTACAAGGTAGACGCACCACGTAGTCAATTTGGCTTAAGGAATGAATGCAAGTTTGTCTTTCTACACGTTAGCCTTCCCTCTCATCAATACAAGCGAATCTATGTATGTATACAAGCAATGAAATTACTCTTCCCTTGTAAACACATGTGAAGAAATAAATGAAGAACCGCTGAAAGAAATCACGTCAACGGACACACACACGGGTCTCCTCGGTCTCTGTCGTCTTGAGTTTAATTGTAGTGAGAATTACTCAAGTGAAAAACAGGGAACTGATGATTCATTGTTAAGGATACTGTGTTCATGTGGACGACTAGACTTGTTTCTTACTATTGAGAAAAAAAACTGTTCACTTATCTCACAGTTAATGGAGCGAGAGAGAAAACAAGTAAGAGATGATCAATAGTGATAGACTTAATGTGAAAAACTTTCGACGAGGGGCACATACATATAGAGGGGTATCCACTTAGGGACACACAACTATCATAGTACTTATTACTGAAAAGAATAGAAAAAGTCAGATCAACTCATGCCAATCCAATTGTGATTGCCATCAAACATTTTTTTTCAGCTGAACATGAACATAAAAACGACGTCCGAGTACATGTAACCATCAATTGGAGAAATAGAGGGAAAAATCACTAGCGAATCCAAAAATAGGGAACCATGCAGAACATACCACCCAAAAAAAAATGACAGAACTTACGATGCTACTTACTTGAACTGCCATCAAGAAGAAAGTTGTACATTGTTCTTTTTTCCACTATGACTTGACTTAAAAAGTAAGGAACTGGGAGAGAAGAAGAAAGTATAAGAAAATACTTTTTAGCAATAGACAAGTGGCTGGAGAAAAGGGAACCTTTATCATCAACTTTCTTTTCTATCAGCATCACCATAAAGAAATAGGCTTGACTCATCATGTCAAGCCTCAGTGTCAGCACAGTCAAGTACCTACGCCTACACATATCCCTTATTCAAACTTGACTGCAGGCTACATATTTTTATTTCCTAAATAAAACTTTGATTTAACAATTGTAAAGGGTAGTTTAGCAATATTTTACGGAATGTTAAATTGCTAACATGGCAAACTACTGCACAAGAACGTATGTGCTTTGTAAAAATTTAATCTAAAATATTGTACAGTTTTGATTTGTATTTACATAAGAACGAATCAGTTCAAAAAAGATGTAGTTTGAATTTAAGTTGTATCTCAACGTGTCATTGCCTTGAACTCGGTGACGGTTGTTGGGGAAACAACTAAAGACTCGGAGAAGGAGTGGGAAGGGCGAATGACAAGTGGAATGAGCATTTAACCCAACAAATTACAAGTATCTGTCTGTGTGTGTACACAGTCATGCTTGGAAGATATGTACGTCGACGGTGGATTGTGTGCTTCGTGTTTCTCTGTTAATGATGGGAACGAGGGGAGCGTGATAAAAATAATTTTCTCCCAATATAAGTAATGATAAAAGTTTACCCCGTCCCAAGCAAATTAACGAGTCAGTAATTGAATTATCTCCTCGTCAGATAGACAATGACTTTGTTGATTCCGCGTGAGAGTCATTTCCAGGGAAAATATCTGAAGAGAGAGAAAAGAGTAACTACAGAGTGAACGAGTAAGATTTACACCATTTTTTTCACTTTCTATCCAACTCTTCTTGATTCTATCAAATCTTGCAACTTTTCCTACCAAACTTTTCCCGGGTTTTTAGAATTCTATAGAGAGACTGAATGCTTGTATGTTACATCATACGTCTCTACTAAAAGACTTCATTTGTTTAGGTTACATTATATGATGCTTGTTTATTCCCCTTTTTTCTCCTCGTACAGCTTTCCTCCTTTTCTTCGTATAGTTTCCACATTCATCAGCTTCAACGTGTAATTTACTCACAGCAAATCGGTTTCAATGAACCAGAGTGCAAAGACTGTTTTGGCTCTCATCCTATCACCATTGTATAGACACTGATTGCATTTACTGGATCAATCAAAGTGATTTCAACTGATTTGGTGACCAGTATGTTACACTGAGGTTAATTAAGGTTGCATTTGTGGTAAAAATAGACATAATATGAGATTAAATTGACTGTGATAGTGAATGAGTAATTTTTTAATCAGTTTCATAAAGGAGACTGGACCAAGAAAGAGACAAGGAATGAAGGAGATCGATAGAAGCCAATTTTCCATGCATACATACATAAATAGGAAGCACTTGTGTGTTGAGTATATGTGTCTGTTGGGAATTACCTAAAGGGAATTGAATGGCATTGAAAAATCGAATCTGGAAAAAATTGAGTCACGTCTCAGCAAACGCCAGTTTCTGGTCAATCCTTCGTCCAACATTTAATTTATATCTCAAACTCCCGTTTTCCATCATTAACTTTTTCTTTTCATCCCTTCTCCCTCATTTCCCCCACTACTTTCTCTTACTATTTTCTTTACTTCTTCCCTATACACGTGCTCACATAATACGTGGCCAATTCTATTCTATTGTTCCTCACGCATATGTTGGCCCCCACTCCTTTACAGAGTACTCCTACTGCCCCCCGCGTCCTCCTGCCGCTCTAAACACAAGGCGTCAGTATTTCATCTAAATTCTTATCTCTATACTTACATGTTACGGAATTCAAACTTGGCTGGAAAGATTTAGAGAGATATTTACCCCTAAATCGAAAAACACTGCCTCCTTTTCCTCATATCTAATGCTGTTGAGGTCTCAATAAGTTTCAATTATTGGGTAAGACTGAACGAACAAGGTGACGGGTAGAAATCTTTTTCCATCCATTCCAACTACAACCTTTAGCCAGTAACCCAGACATTGTGAATGGATGGTGTATACATCAGTTACTTTCACTGTCTTTTTTCTCTACTTCAACTCAGTCCTTGTTTGCTTTACTTTCACTTTTCTTGGAGACTTGCTATTCTTCTGGATTGAAGTATATAAAACCACAAAAAAACTTTCAATCGACCTTTGCGCATTCTTTTATTTCTTGTCGTAATCTCCCATGAACTTTGTCTATCGCACACAACGTCACAGTCATTTTCCGTTTTTTGAATATCTAAAAATGATCATGGCCGAACCCTGTCAAATGAGCAAACACTAAGATGTCAAAAATTTCATTATACACTTTATGGGTCTAGATATTTCCATGCTTATTTTAAGAGTATGGCTTAAGGGGAACGTAGTAAAAAACTTGTACATGTTTTTCATTCATTTATACTTTCTTATACAATTCACGCATACCCTTTTTTGGCTGTGTTAGCTAAAAAACGGAGAAAACTTAAATACTACCAGTGATTTTACCCAACAGTGTGTGATATGACAGTGTCCCGCAGGATAAAAAAGTAAATTAGATGCAGAGTATGATTTCAAGAAAAATTCGGATCATTTACATAAGAAAGTCTCGTCATTGAGACATAATGAAAATGAGGACTGGAATTTTTCTGCGGGGAAAGCAATTGCAAGTGAGTCCACAAGCATAATAATAAAACAGGAGGTCATTTTAGAAGCAATGTATATTCTGCTCTTTAAGCTTTCCAATGTCTTTACACCCATAATGGAAGTAAACAAGGAACAACAAGAGTGTAGCAGCAGCAAAAAGGAGTGTGATAAAGCCGCAGAAACTATGCAAACAAAAGAGTACCTTTGGATTCTAGATAAACGCGATGATGATACGCAGGATGATGAAGATCATGATGATGATGATGTGAAAAGTCTGACATTTTTGCCTTGAGACTTCTCACATTTACAATGCAAATGAATAGAGAGTGAATACATGGTAGAGGTATGTGAAGGAGAAAAAATTCCCTTATGTGCAAATTGAATCATAAATTTTGCCTTTCTATCTTTTTTTATGTCTGGGATCTTCTTTCTCCCCTACGGCCGAGCCTTTCATCTATCTAGTGCAAATTATACGTATGATATCGAGACAGAGAAAATTCAATTCTGTCTGGTTCATTTGTATTGAATCGAAAACAAAAGACCTTTCTTATTCCTGGCAAAGAAACGACTGATAGTGAGTGAGTAAAATCCAGTGGTATTTATTTTAATAAATTTCCAAAGACTACTCCATAGATCAATACAGCAGGGGAGCACCTACACGTGCGGGAACATTTTCTTACCACGAAGTGAATTACGAAATGTGTCAAGTCAAACTCATACCTTTAGCTCGGATTATACGACTCCAGTTTTTTTACAAATCTAAACTTTTTTCCCAAAGAGTCCCTTTTTATGTCTTTTCATCCAATAAACTTGTGTTAAAGAATGTTTTGGAATTAAACATAGGTACTTTATAATTTCCATTATTCGATTTATATAATTAATATGTAGGAGAAGATCTAGGATACCACGATGAAGCATGCTGGAAAGCATGTAAGTTTGAGCATGAATTTGTAGCCGGGTCAACCGAAACTACAAGTTTTCCATTAAAACTCTTTTATTACCCAATGATGGCTGTGAAGTTGGTAGAGACAACAAAATGGTAAAATAGTTTATTCGTACGTAAAATACAGGGAAGTAGTAAAGTGATGGTGCACATACATACATCCTCGACTAAAATAGCGTGTGGAAAAGCATGAAATATCGTTATATACTCCATGTTTATGTTAAACTTTCTCTTTCTGTGGCAGATCACCGCTGCCATTCTATTTCTGCTCAAGTGAGCAGGGTAGCAGGAAGAGTTCAGTATGGTTCCCTGAACATTGCGAAGTACTCTGCATAGTTAGTATGTTTCTATTTTCTCCCATCCTCTGAGAATCCATGCGTTTTACAATTTATAAGCATGCCATTTTCCTATTTGTTAGATCCATGCAGCCCTCTCTTTTACAAGGATGACAAACTAGGACTACAGGAAGGTGAAAGCAGTAAATGCATGTTTTAGGTTGGTTCGTAAAGACATTTGAGAAAGAGAAGCATATAAATGGAGATGTAGAGTGAAAGCAGGAGAAGATGTAATTTGAATAGGTAAGCAGTGTCGGTTTGGTTTAGAAAGCGCATCTGTACTAGATCAGTGCTCAGTCTTGGCAGGGAGGGACTTGCCTTGTGTTGTTGCTAGAAAGGTTTGAATAAGTGATTGACTAGCTAACTCGGAAAGCTGGAGGGCTCCTTCAGGCTTCCTGCACTTCAAATTAGCAAATAGTACGTGGAACATGGAGAAGAAGGATGTTGATTTAATTAAGTCAATTTCACTAAAATTTGACGCAGAATGAACCCTTAGGCAATCTTACATACATTGAATTTCTCGCACACATGGGATACATCAACTGGCATTCGTGTCTATCAGTACACTGCCGTTTTCTGAAACGAATTCTATAAGCTGAACGCATTCTTTAATGTACAGTGTACACTTCACCATATGGATAAACTGATAAGGAATTTTAAGCTAGAGTGGGTGCTGGCAGTGAAATTGTGAAAATCCAGACGCAGAATGGTTCCAATGTTTGATTCTTAGTTCTGGGCTTCGGATTGATTAGCTTTGCATCACGATATGTACCTGCATACTCCATGTTATGCAATCTTATTCCGTTTGTAGCAGTGCAATATGATTCGATTCTGCTTCCCTTGCTCTCTGTCTCTCTCTCTCTCTCTTTACATGTACAAGGTGAGTAGCTCAAGTCTGACGTTTGGATTGGATTTGTTGGAATTGAAACTAGGAAACAGGTCCTTTCACTCTGCATATTGAATCAAGTCAAGAGTGCGATATAACACGGTATAGAGTATGTCAGAGAAGAAACTGTATTAGCCCAACGTCAAAGTTTCCTCTCTTTCACGTAGGAAGCTATCTATAGATATTCACTCGCTGATATTTTTCTCTTTCTTGCCTTCTCTCTTCTTGGGTTGGCAAATTCTTGAGTCAGTGGCGATCGAAAAGTTATAAGCAGAGATTTCCCAAGCGATTTTCTCTTTACAGATGAGATTTTTTGTGATTCTCCAACACTCGCAGAGCTACTACATTGATGAAGGGGTGGGATATAGACTCGATACGAGGAAAGTGTGAGCTACAGAAAAAACACTGTCAGAGGAGAAGAAGATAAGTGGAGAAAGTAGAGACAATTCGAGTTGTATTTGTGTTGATTGTATCCATATCAGGATAAACTTAGATATATGGAAATCACAGAGGATACATGGAGATGCTCATCCTGTGCTCAAGAAGGGACGAAAAGCGACCAAGAAGTGGAGGTTGATAGGAGACACAAAATCGTTTTACATACATAGTCATGAGCGGTTGTTGTGAATGGCGAGTGAAGGCTGAGAAAACCCAAAAATGTTCGTGTTTGAGGATACCAAACAAAAAAGCACCCAACATTCGTCGAATGTCAATGTTTCTCGTTTTTCAACCCTTTTCTTTCTTCATAGAGATCTTCAGTCAGCATGAATGACTAAATTTGCTGTGTAGAAGAAAACATGAGAGGAGCCCAAGGAAGTCATTGCAATGGAAGCAAGATGAACTTATCGAAGCCAAAATCCAAAAACTGAGTGTAGACTATGGTCGGCAACGATAACTTTCATGAGGGAAGAGAAAGAAGAGCGTCATGCATAAACTCACGTATCTCTTTAAGCTATGGATAGCAGAGCTTTATGCGTCATTCTTTTACCTCATATGCATATCACTACATGCATAAAACTACCACCACAGCCAGACACCACTATTTTAAATCATCCACTTTACTTATCCCATCTCTCTCACTTTTCTCCACTCTGTACTTAGACCATGTACAGAAAATGCAAGAGCCCAAACCCAAATACAATGGACCAGCCAACTCAAATTTTATGATATCTACTCTACATTTCCTCTTATGTTCGCTTTACATTTACATTACTCCCCCCCACGGAAAGAAAAGCAAAGCATGGTGAGGAAGAAATATGCTCACTCGCCGACGCGACGTGTATAGCCTTGTCATTTCTTTCCCTGCCTCCGTCGACACTATTCATGTAAAGAATTTCAGTAAGTAATAGGTTGAGCACATAAAACCATGCCAAACTTTACCAAATACTAAGCAAAGCTTCCCACCATTCATGTCATCAAGGTTCTCAAATATGATCCCACCGACTTCATGTCTTTCATCTTCTAAAAACCAGTAACGCTGGTGGGACATGAAAGTCTTACAGTTCCTTACACCTTCTACATATTTATATAATGCTAAGTATTAGCAGTGCCATTATATTTCCACACATTAGTGTTTTTATTATTGACATCATGTGACAACAATGAGCTAAATTCAACAAATGCGTTTTTAAAAAACTTCAAAAAGCAAAAAAACCATCAAAACGTTAAATAATTACAAAAAAAGTTGAAACTGGTTCTTGGAAATACTTCCTGATTAGAATTTCTCTCTGTGCGCCCAAGGCGTTCTACTAATGATGGTGCTGACCAAGAAGGGCGCTAAATGTTGATGCAAAGTGTGCACTCTTGCTTGCATGGATACAGTCTGTACAAATTAGTGATGATGTCTAGATTTGTGTGCCATGTTTGCTAATGGCTTTGACTGCGTCTGATAATGTAGACAGTAATGGAGAAGGATGGAGTGCAAAGAGTCAGTTCGGTCATAAAAATATTTTACAAGTCATCCATATTCATGACTATTGATTAATGCGGGAAGAAAGTGTGAAAATATTGAAAGTACAATGAAGGGTGACTGTTAGAATTCTTGATTTTTCGAAACAAGATGTAACTACTGAACCCAGCATGATTTATTCATTAGGAATTGGAGTTGCTGCCTCGGCTTCCTAACTCTGTACTCGAAAAATCTCGACCAAGGTTGGAATAAGAAGTTGTAGTTTAGTGTATATGGTGTCGGTGTAAAAAGCGATGGGATGCAAAGTCAAAGTGAAGCTAAGCCAAGTCAGTCACATTGTACATCACTTCGCATCACGTCACCCTATCTCAAACAACCAGCTAATGCTTAAACATTGCATCAACTTGAAACACTGAAGCCTTCGCAGCGTAGTCTATGCAGTCGATACAAATGAGTGTGAAAAGTTAGAGGACCAAGTAGAAACGAAAAAGACGGATCACTCTAAACCATAGGGCAAAAAGAGTGGAATGAGAAAGAAGGCGAGAAGGGAAAGAAAGAAGGGAAAGCTCTGATGTTGAATAATATTTGTAGGAAGATGTGAATGGTGATAGGCAGCAGGCCTAACTTTGTATAAGAGGTGAAAGCGAAAGTAAAATAGTAGCTCGCTTTTTCCTCAACATCTGTGAATCCAGACGAAATCCAATACCTACCCACCTCATGTACATATATATCTGCTCTCTAGGGTTATGCCTGGACCCGTGCTTTTCTCTTTAGTGCAAGTAGAAACTCTATTAGATGTCGATCAAGTCAATGTGACAGGTTTCAATGGCACCGATTTAGATCGATCGCACATCATCTCTCGTGCATAAGAAAACTTGGCCCATAGCATACCAATCTTAGTAATATCTACATTCATTTGCTTTCCCTCTCCTCAGCTTTCCATGCAGATTTCAAATGTAGTGGACAGGCATCCCAGGGTGTCACGCTACTCATACGACCAAAACATTAATGATTCTTTTCCTACATTTATTCTTTCTTTTTACGTGTGGCTATTTCAACATTCCATTCTTTAAATCTGCGGGACACCACGCAGAACTGTAGTTAACGGTGACGGTAAATAAGTAAAAGTAAAGGAAAGACTGTAAAAGAAGGAATTTTTGAGAGCTAGTGGAGCCCTATAGAATGAAATGGAAAAATAGTGAATGCTACGAGAATGTCTCTGGTTCGACACTGAGGTAGAACAGAGCCTAGAGAGGAATGCGTGTGCTAGAAGTCGCATTAGGATTAGAGAGCCACAGACTCATCTGATTTGCAAGATTTGAGGAGTTGAAACGATCCCATCTAAGAGCAATTCTATGCTTCCTTCCAGCATCAGCCACTCTTTCCATCTAATCGTAAGTACCTGAATGGAGCCGTCGTTCTCGTCCAATCTCCTCGCATACATACAAATTCTCCTCTCTTTATACACTCACACCCAACACCGATTACTTTATCTATACTACTACTTACCCTATAAATGCTTTTTCTCTCTCTCTCTCGCTCCTCTGTAACTTTGGCCTTACAATTGGAAAATGTGAAATCAGTAGGAGATACATACCGTCATTCCGTCCATACATACCTACCCATGTTTGATCCTACTCGTTGAAATGGTAATCGTATAAGGCACACTTTAAACTGCACTGGCATGGTTCATTTCCGTTTCAACTTATCCACTTTCTGAGAATTCCATTCTATGGAAAGAAAACTAATACTATGGCCAGACTTTAATAATGCTTCATGCTAAAGGGGAAATGACAATGACAGCACACAAGATTTTCTCCGTATGTCTTTTCACCAGCCCTTTTTCTCATCTCCATGAAGAAATAGAAAATGAGCGACTGATCTTCTCCACTGATTCCGAGTCCAAAGGCCCACCATCTGACTTTTCACTTTTGCGTTGTGCTACTGCTCCTGGTGCTCGGTTTCTACTCCATGGCTCCACAATGTAATAATTGTGTATGCATTATAGACTGCAGCAGAGTTGAGTTCAGCTGACTGCACGAGTAGTAGTTTATGGAGTTGGAATGGAAATGGGTGTACACCTTATTTGCCATAAATGTTCTTCTGGCTAATTTCACACACGCATGTACACACGGAATAACCATAAAGGAAGAGGGAATGAGCGGGCCAGAGAACTATCTATGTACATACTCGATGCATGTAGAATGGATAAGAGACTGAGGTCTTGACGGCGAGGACGATGACGACCAAGGTTGTGTTTAGTGAGCTTGGGTAATGTATTAGACGCTATGCAATGAATTTTCAGATTCAATAATAACCATTGTAAAGGAGAATCAATAACTATTTCCTGCGATCGTAATTGAGATTCTTTTGCATCCAGACTTTTTATGGTACAATGCTGCATGGCTATAAAAACTCAAAAATACTAAACTTGCTACATTCTCCTCCTTTTTCTGATTCGACTTTCTCCACCTTTGTACAAAAAAAGTAATACAACCACTAATGTAGTAGCTAGGTAGACTTGATACAATAACCATTCAGCAATGTAGGATCTATCTAGGCATATACATACATATATCTCAGTTGTACCTCAGTACGCGGGTCTACCCATTATACATGGGAAATAGCCCAAGGATATTCTACTCAACTTTATCTAATTCATGTTGTTGCACTAAACAAATAGCGCTGCTTTGGTTTTGTTTGGTTGCCACTGTAGGTTTCGTTATGCACGTAATTGAGAAGTGGTCTTAAGTTGACGTGTATGCAGAACATATAAGTACAATCCACTATATCACATCTGTAGACTTTGGTTACATTTACCTCATGAAGAACATAAACGTGTGGGAAATATGTACCAGTTATGGTTGTTTCCCTATTTGTCGTCGACGTATTGTTAACTTAGCTTAGTCACACAGGTATGATAGGATTAAGGAGCTACACAGGGGAAATCGATCCTGAGCAACAGTAATTATTAATTTTGCCATTCTCTAATCCAAACACAACGACTTGACTTATTTGCCTTTTACTAACTTTCTGCCCTTTCCTTCATTGCTCCCTCCGTCTTGTCACAAGGAGCAACCTCAACCAAGGTACATACCACTTCAAGAAGTCTGTATATAGGTACATGAATCGGCCCTTGTGTACATAGTCATTCCTATAGACGGTCTCTATAGGAAGCTTCACACAAGTGTACTCCGACGCCACAATGCCTGTGGTCTCGGACAGTCTAAATTCTTAAAACTGCCATCAGCATCAATCATTTTTATTTCAGCGACAATTCTTCTAGGCCCTTCTTCAAAACTGCCTTGGATGGTTTAATCTTAAGATACGGACCACCATTCAAATTTGACGATGGAGGAAGTAGTAAATATTCCTTGATAAAAGATATCTAGATGGTTTCTACACAATAAATTATAGTTTTTTAGGTACTGTAACATGGTGCAGTCTTCTCAGTTTCAGTTAGTATGATAGAAAGCTAGTTACCGATGCATTAACATTGCATTATTGGAGTGATCAATGGGGTTGAAATAGTACATGTCATACCTACTGTACTAACACATTACTCTGAGGTTGCCTTCCCCAAAAATGCTATTGAAACCAATCGTATTGCTTTAACCATGACTGCTGTTACTGGCAGGTGCGTTCTTTGGGAACTTGGTTAACTCTAAACGATTAACTCTAACGTACTTACTACAGGATAGATCTACGCAAAATAATTAATGCAACAAAACACATATTTTAACTGCTTGTTGCTATAAAAATTTAGGTGTGCTGCTAGAATCGAATTGTAAACTGCGTTAACTGAACGGCTGCGTTCGAGTCCCAGCAACCCTTAGTTTTAGTGGTTTAAAAAAAAAATAATAACAAAACAAGATATGTAGGAACATGATCATATAAACAGGCAAGAAAACATAAAGAAAATGGAATTCCAGACATAATTTTAAGGTCGTATTTACATTAAAATGGTAGCAATTTCCCAGAACTAAGTAATCTTTATAAAGAATTTAAGGTGTTGATTTTAACAAATACGTTACCTCCATTTTGGACATAGTTTGAGGACTTGGTGATGCAAGCATTAAAACAGGCGCAGACATTGAATGGATGTAAGGTTTATCAGTTTAAATTTCCTGTTCGTGCAATAAAAAATATTAAGGATCAGCTCGAATGTACAAATGCCTCAAATTGTGATAGAAATGGCACGTATGTTTAAAGTGTTAATCTCAATTTAAAACACATTGTGCGCATAATTTAGCATGCACGTAGCCGTGCTCACCTGTCCATACTTTTCCTTGAATATCTATCTCCAATTTCCCTGTAAACTTAAGCATGCAACTAACGCCACACCAAATCCTCATTCGACACATTTTATTCCATATTGACTGCGTTATTACAAGCTACTACTCTTTTACTGCATACAGATCCATAGAAGTAGTACCAACAGCTAATTGAGATCCATTTTTAGTGTCAGAATTTACGACAAATTGGAAAAATTTTAATTGCATTGCATTCCCCCCAAGTACGAATTATGAGTTAGCCCTTTTAAGAGAGCAATATGCATATACTTGCGAGCTTGATAGAAATAATTCAAGACAAATCATGACTGGATTCGAATTGGAACCGGGTTGAAAGGGAAAACCTTAAGTAAACATGCTCATCTTAAAGGGAGCAGTGCAACTTGTTACTGTAGGGGGACAAAGATGCTTTCTCTTTGCCTATGTAGATCTGTGTATGTCACCCTGGTCCATGAAAGGGATTGAAAAGTGAAAGCGGGCTGTATCAACAACGTTAGCATAAAAAAGCACGAAAGAGGGAAATCTAAACTGAGGTTGAACAGAGAAAAACACTTTTGAGATGTATGAAAAAGTCATGAGGTAGGTCTTGCAACGTAATATTATAGACCGGACTAAAGCTACAGAACTGTGGATTCTAGACTAAGGCAAGGGGAAAGCATCTGGAACACAAAAAAAAAGGAGAAAGTTCAAAGAGATCTTGCTTTAATTCTGTTGACCCATGCAAGTTTAAAAACGTTCTTTCATCTAATCTTGTTTAACACAGTGTTGTGAGTGGGAAAAACTTCCCTGCTTACTCATCTCAACGCAACAACTACATTTATTACTCAAAGAAAATAAATTGGAGTAGGCCCGATCAGAACTTTTTCACTCTGTTTCAATTTCACTCATGAATTCCACTCCTAGCTTGTTTGCTCTCCGCTCGTAATGTTGATACCTACGTTTACTTTAGGCTTTGTTTTCTTCTATGTGGAAGGATACGATGACATGTCCCTCTGTGAATAATTTCTATTTCGAATATGAAAACCATTATTGCTTACCTCGTCAGTTCTCATTTTGATTTATTTTTGCTTTTTCGCTCCTTGTCTAACCCACCCATCTCCTCATTAGTCATTTGCGCTCCTCACACGAATGTAATATAACCTGAAGGTATCTAAGACTTGCGTCATTTTATGTATCCATAAAAAGTGTTTTGATCTGTGTGGATGACTTGGCATGGTAATAAGTATGCAGGAGCGAGTCTGCCTTTGCAAAGCAAACGTATACACATTTTCACAATAATAGAATAAAAGTAAAGTTAAAATTACGTGATAAAAGACTGACTGACTCAGCTCCTCAGCTGAGTATCAGTCAGCCCGCATAGTTTATTGAGCGGTGAAAAATTCACACGCTCAGCTTTGCCTCTGTCTGAATTCCCTATTTGGAAATCCTTCTCTATTCTATCTGTCTAACTACAGGGTCGGTCTATCTATCTTATAGATTCTTTATTTCTACTTTCTCCCGTCTTTCTCTACGGGCATGTACAGGGAGTCGAATCGAGTCAACCAACCTCTGCTTTAGCTTTCTCCCACTTTGTCTTCCTTTTCCGTCTTGGATAACTATGAAGCGTGTACGCTCTTCCTTGCCTCCTTCATTCAGCCCACCTTCTCCTGTCGACTTCTCTTCCTCAGACATTTGAGACAAGCACTCATAGAAGTGTACATACCACGTACACATCATTACACTTGTATGTAGATCTGTACCGCTTCCGTCTACTTCCTCTGTTGCATTCCATCGGCATCAAAGATGCTGTTTACAAAACACGCTTGGCAAAATAGTCGAGGTGGGATGATGTGCTGTTGAACTGCGCTTTCTTTTCATCCTGCCACTTTTTCCTCAACAGCAACAGCCCCGTCCTTCCAATAGCATGTTACTTCTTGTCTGATATTTTATTCGCTTGTGTTACTTCGCTCTAGCTCTTTCCCTTGTTTTACTTTCATCATATTAATATCGAGGAAACTGCTCTCATGAACTGAGTGAAGCTCTAAAGACAAACAGTCAAGGGAAGAGAAACAAAAATTGAAGGGAGTAAACGTGTAACTTGTAGAGCCTACATAATAGATTGGAGGGCAAAGAGCAAGAAAATGCAGAGCAGAGAAAGCTTTAATAGAGAAGCAGAACTGAATGGGTTACTTAGAGTTACACACATTCCTTGAGGCTTTCTATCTTTCATAGTAAAATGCTTGTAAATTTTCTGAAGGGCAAGTAAAGGGATCGGATTTATTTACAAACTTGGTAGACTGCAGTCGTGCAAAGGAGCGACAGGAATGCCTGTGAACGGAACGGTGGAGCATGAACTTAATGTCTACTATGTATATTCTGCTACCACAATACAGCATAAACATACCGAGAAAAACCCTTCGGGGTAGACAGAATTTATATACTGTAGACTCTGTGAAATTTGGATCCTTTGCCATCTCAGTACACACTGTTGCTCCTCAGCTGCAGCATCAAATTTAGCAGCAACTTAATTCTGAGCATATATAAATAAGTTACATACGTTAGAAGTTTATGTTGCAGCATTACTTGAATTAAAAATCTGCGATTTTTGCAGTTATTCTAACTTATTGTGCACACAGTTGGCTTAAAGCCCTCTTGTTTGACTAATTACAAAGAGAATGGATGGCGAGCAGCTGCGTTTGTTAGAGACGTATCTCCCGCTATCAGATCTGGCTGTGTAGTGGCAAATAAACTTTTTAAACGCTGGCGCCCATGGGCGTCATTTCTTTCCCTCTGCTCCCTTTTACGCTATCTACTCCTCCACTCCTATTCTAAGAATAAAACAGAGGCCAGCGTCTAACTGCATTTAGCACAACTAGCTAGTTTTTAGTTCTCATGGAAAATTTACGTGAGCTTACCATTCTGCGCTTTAAAATTTGTCAAACTTCCGGTTCTAAACACTTAGAATTAAAGAACAGGGTTATTTGCGCTTGCATAGACAGCAAATTGGCCTATGTACATATATATAGACATAGATAATTTGAGTGGCCAAGAAATACCAAGAAAGTGATATGCATACAAGCAGTTAAGTTAAGATGTCAACGTAATGGAGAAAGCCAAATTCCTAAGTTTTAATGCTTGCCAAAAAATAAATTGAAGAGACGAATTAGAATGTAGAGAGAATGTGAAAGGGAGAGAAAGAAAAGGCGCAGATGGAGAAATTATTGAAGACAAGGCCGGAGCGAGAAAGTGGAGGAGAGAAAGCAAAACTCAAGAGCAAGAAGTTTCTTGGCTCAGTTCGAGAATGTCTCGTGGAAAGGGAAAGCGTATGCGTATATATAAAAGGGAGTGTAAGTGAAGGACAAAAACGTCTCTGGTACTAAACTTGTCCTTTCCCTCTCTTCCAACAGACCAACTTAATTTTGAAGTGAAGAAACCTGGAGATGGCAATTGAGGAATGAAAAACATTTAGTTGATGGAGAAAAAGTATGAGAAAGTTCTTTGCTTATTTCCCCCTTCACTTCACGCTGGAGCTCAGTTCAAGTACCCCTGGGATGTGGAGGAAGAAGTGTTTGGCAAAGGTGTGTCTCTCTTTTGGAATCCAAAAGAAGCTTTGCAAATATTCCCTTGTAACTTACTAATTTCATAATTTCTCATCATTAGATTCATCCTCATCTCTCCTTCGTTTTATTTATCCAGATTTATAGGAATCAATTCCGAGTTTGATATTTGCTCCTTTATTAGGTTATTTAGGCTGATCCTCACATTCATTTTCCATTCATTTCTCCTGAAAGCATCGAATAAAGTCTAATTCTACTACCCTTCCACATGAATATCAATTCAAAGCCATTGCTGTTGTGCTAAGAGGTGCGTAGTGCATTCATAGGAGCCTCTTTACTTCGTCTATTTGACTGCAATACTGTTATTCCTTATTTCTTCGACGCGGAGAATGGTTAGGTTTTTATTTATCAGCTGCCATTTGCTTCCCTCTTCGCCCTCGTTGCACTTGGAAATGTAATAAGCGGCTGTCATTAGTTTTTGAAGGAGAAAAGACGGGGAGTAGGGAGGACAGATGCACCGTAAAACGGGAATAGGAAGCCAAGTCAGTAGACCCACAAGTGGAGGCAGCATGGGGAAATGGGTTGTTTATGCCACTACATCATAAAATGGGTGAGGTACATGGAGTACGGTGGGGTGTATAAGAGAGATGACATGCATGAGCCCAGTGGACCATGGTCTCCTTGTGATAGGTAGATGGGTAGGTCTGTAAAGCTCGACATGAGGCTTCGTAGGTGGAAGTGGAAGGTGGATGGAATGGGAGAGGAAATGAATTCCATCAAGTGCATCGGGATGTATGTGGATGGATGGATGGGGATGGATATGGATGGTAAAGGAAACTTATGTCGATTTCAAAGGAACATGGATAAGTAGAAAAATGCGAGTGGTATGAAAGTTTGGTGAGTAAAAAGGAACGATTAGAACGGGTCGTTGGTCCGTGAAATTTCTCTCTCTCCTCTGTATATTTACCGCTGACTTTGACGCTCTTGGAATTTTAATGTCTTACTTTTCCGCAATCCAATTTTTCATGGGTACCCTTTTCTCCCCAAACTTGTGATTTATGAAAAAGCTACTAAGACTGCATCTATCTACTTGCTCTACTAGACACACACATTTACACACTACTCACTACAGAACCACATCGTCGCCGCTTTCAGCTTTCCGGTCTCCATGTCAGTGCTCAGTTCACAGTTTTTCACTTGTCCGCTCTCTCAAACCAACCTCACATTCTTAAACCTACTCACAAACTATGTATGCAGAGCTACGTACGTATCAGTCTCCACTTAGTGCATCGAATTTAAAGTAAGTTTCAACGTCCCTGCATTTACGGCTTATGCCGGCATACCCACTTCTCTCTCCGAACTAAGCTAGCTAGCTAATGCCCATGCCATGGAACGGAGCAACAAGATTAAGAATTGAATTAAAGAGAAATACGCCAAACGGTCAGCGGTTTTGGCTTTCATGCGAATGTCTGTCTAAAAAGTAAAAGTAAACAAACTGCTGAGAAAGTTACAGTGAAAGGAGAAAGAAATAATTTTGTTTTACTGATGCTACACTGTTCGTTCAGTTGATTTAGTATACAGATATTCCATGTGCTCCGATTCTGTCCCTGTCGTCTTTTTCTAGATATTTTGTGTACTTGAGCATTTGGAGGACACTATTAGGTGTGGAAACTTGGTCTTTGTGGACATGCAGCGGGTGACAAGTTTAGTACGTTAGGAAATATTTATTTGCTTCAATAAATCCTCCATTTATGAAGACTATGATGCACCATTTGAATTATCCAATTTATTAAATGTTACAACCTGTGCACGAACTTCCGTCATAATTTATCCCCCACTCCTACTCCGTCCTATCCAATGTATGTATTGTCTTGAAGATGCACGAGCATCTTTCACAGTCATTTCAATCACACTCGCAGCTTCCAGGCCTGCACGTTGACTTCCCTTCCTCGTCCTTGTCACTTTGTTCTTGGGCTCTTCAGTCTGCCCGCGAGTGTGTTGAACGTGAACGTGGAGACGTGTTCGACGTGAGTCACAATCTACAAACTGGAAAGAAAGAAAGGAAAAAGAGACACTGGTAGACATTGTGAGGGTTCCACTGCAACTATTTTGATCGCCAGAAATGCGACATAAAAATATTTCCTTCAAGTAGGTAGTTACTTAGCGGCCCAATCACATTTAGGATCATTGTTAGCTATTTAAATGTAGATTACTTTAAATTATCTCAGTTACCGTCACTCACTGTCAAGAATCTCTAGAAATGATGATTGCGTGCAGAACATTCAGTGGATGAATACATTTACTTAGGATAGGTGACGCATGTGGAATAATTTCCCTTGTTGTGTTATGAGCTGTTCAAGTCAACAAAGTCTTGCCAATGGACTTAACTAGTTCCGGAATCATCTGTATTTATTTACCCTTCCTTCATTAATGTACATGTGTGCTCGTGGAGTCAAAGACAGATCGTAGAACTAACTGCATGTACTATTTTATATGAGACAGATGTCCTGGGTTATGATGTTGAAAATAAAGAGAAGTACCAAAACCGTATGTATTAGTGTGTATCTTTCGTGGCCAATAATATTCATAGTTATTTCCATGCTGTCATTTCTTATTGCGTAGCTGAAGCTGGAGACGTGACTGGCTCCACTCCGTGTATATATATCGCGCAGTAATAAAATACGAATCTCCGTTCCCGGTGTCATGTAACCAGAGTTGAACATCTACCCCCATAGAATGGGAAAACTATGTACACCAAATTTAAATTCGCTGACGGTGTCAAAAGAAACAAATACCTATTTCACAAAGTAATAAAGCTAGTATGCTTGAATTCAAGAAAATATGCCAAAGAAAAATCATGCATAAGCTACCCGTCTACTGGACGGGGTTCTGTACTCTCAATCTTATATACAACGAAGCAGGCGTGCTTGGGTGAGCGGTTAGGACTGCAGACTGGAATGGAAATTTCCAGCCTCAGACACCTGGCTTCAATCCTCGGTCATTGCCTGCTAATCGTGTATGGCTCTGTGTTGTACGGTACACGTCACTG